>ML381416.1:0-48398 GCA_005239525.1 Nicotiana knightiana
TATATATATATATGATTATTAATTAATTTATATTCACGAAAAAATATACATCTTAAATACCAAATATAATATCATTTATGCTTATAAAATCATTTGTAGTCATGTATTTATTATATTAACTTTTAAGTTTTGATAATTAGTTCATTTAGAATTTAATCTAACATATAGTTACACTTGTACAACCAATCAGTAAACTTGTAATTACGCTGTAAATATACTATGGCAAACAAATATGTCGTCGTAATTACAACAACAACTAGGGATGTGCATTTGAATCGGTTTATCGATAAATCAAATCGATTATTTGTTATCAGTTTATTGATATCGATTTATCGATTTCGATTTTGATTTCGAAAATTTTCTTATCGAGTTATCGATTTCGATTTCGATTTCGATTTTTCCTCTTCGGTTATCGGTTTATTGATAAACCGATAAGATATACTAAAAAGACAACTATACCCTTATTCTATAATACTCTTTCCTTTACTCTAACTTATTATTTCTATTTTCCTCTACCCTTATTATTTCCTGATTTCCTCTACCCTATTATTCCCTCGTCAGCCATTCAACGCCGTTTTTCATCTACCCTATTATTTCTTCTTCAGCCGTTCACCGCCGCTTGGAGTAGACGCCATTTTTCAGAACTGTTCTGCCCCTTTAGAGCTCAACATTTCTCTTCAATCTTCACTCAAAATTCCTCCTTTCTCCCACAGATCTGGTAATTCTCTTTCTCCAAATGGGTTCTCTCAGTTTTTAGAATTTTGTTGCAGTTTTAAATCTGACTCAGAATCTGTTTTAACATTTTCGCTTTCATTCTTTTGGTGTAATTGATTTTGCTGGCCAACTTCAAGATGAGGCAGTTAGATTTTGATATCTCATCAAACATTATAGTTTCTTTGTTTAATATATATTTTAACCTTAATTTTACCGCTAAAATAATGTCATTTGAAGTATAGTACTAGTAGGTAAGCTCTACAGACAAATGCCTATGTGCCTAGGTCACCAACCACCCCCAGAAAGAATTAACAAAAATAAAGAAAATTACATTTACTAGCAGTCAAAAGCCAATGTGGAAGCAGTAGAAAAATTTGGAAGTGCTAAACCTGGTTTGTATTGTATATATATAACGTATAAACAACTCTGTATTGGAGTGTATCTTTTTCTTTTCCCTGGTTTAACTTTGCATCACACTCACTGTGACTTTCTCTCTTTATTTAGCATACAGTGGAGCGAGGAGTGCTGACTTCGTCTTGCTTTACTTCATTCAACTCGTTTAAGACTGTAAATTACATTCTTCATTGACTTCACATGGCTGAAAAATATAAAATTGATAAAGTGGTTGATGAAAGTAGAGGTTCCGAGTCTACTGCTGCAACTACTCACTCGACAGTTAGAAAACAAAGGAAAAAATGATCTCGGGCATGGGATTTTTTTGAAGAAAATGTTGATGCTAAAGGAAATAATAAATATGTATGTAGATTTTGTTAGATTTTGTGGACAAATATTTTGAGACAAAAGGCAAAAGTACGACACAAATGAATAGTCATATCGATAAATATCCAAAGAATCCTTATAAAGTTGAAAAAGGTCAAAAACTATTACAGTATCAAATATTACCGGGGGGTAATAAAGGTGGTCTTATTCCATGGAAATTTGATCAAGAAGAGCGTAGGATGGCTTTGTGTCGTATGGTGATTGTTGATGAACTTCCACTTAGTTTTGTTGAGAAGGAAGGCTTTAGAAACTTTATGAAAGTGGCACAACCTTGTTTTCATATTTCTTCCCGTACTACTGTTACACGGGATTGTTTTGCTCTTTTTAATGTGAAAAAAATAAATTAATGAAGTTTCTTAAAGAAACAAGTCAAAGAGTAAGTCTTACCACTGATACATGGACTTCTATTCAAAAAATTAACTATATGTGCATCATAGCCCATTGGATTGATAGTGAATGGATTATGCATAAAAGAATTATTAACTTTTATCCAATTACTAGTCATAAAGGTGAAGATATGGCAAGGTGTATTATTGATTATTTGGGGCTATTTCTATTCTCCTGCTCTGTATTTGATTTTGGTCGGCTGAAAGCCAAGGCCACTAAGATCTTTACTCAACCTATTCTTGGTGCGAGCATTGCCCGGAGTTTATCGGGACTCTTGGGAACTTTGACGCATTGGGATTCTATGTTTTTTGGAAGTTTATTATTTACTGCTATTCATTTAACTGGTGAGTTACTGGACTTTTGCAATTTCATTCCTATATATCTTCAATTTGCACATGTGTTCACTTCTAAAGTTCGTTAGCTTGATGTGTTTTCTGGGTTGTTTTGTGTGCAATTTTATTTGCTTTACTTCAATTTTAGGTCTCTTTAACCTTTAACTCCATAATATTGATAGTTTGAAACATGCCTAAGACTTATTTGAGTAAATTAGGTTCTTTTCAAGTTCGTCTAGCCTATATGTTGCAACTTACTGCTTTTTAGGACCTTTGCATCTGTCAGCATCTCTTTGTTGTCTAATTTTGCTTAAGGTTGTCCATGTTGTTATTTGAACATGCTTTACCTGCATAATTTGTATCCTCTTTGGTCGACTAGTCAATTGTGTTCAAAAGATGAATATTTATATCTATTATAGGCAGAAGTCTATTCTGAATTTCTGTGGTTATGTCTTGCATATATAGCATATTTTAATCCTGTGTCAAGACCTTTTTCTATCAACCTTGACTAGTTCTCTATCAATATGCCCTTTAGCATGTTTTTTGTCTCCCTTATTTCACCTGTAGTTGTAACAATCTACTTCCCCGTCATGTCTAAATGTTGTTCTGTTACAAAATTAATATGACTTTTTCATAACATTAGAACCTACACTCATCATAATTTGGACCTTTTCTTTATTATGAATCTGTGTATGATACTTTTCACCAATCCTGCAAATCTGTTCTTCCCTTAACTCTGCTAATGTATGACTGCTTATGCACTAAGTGTTGAACCTATTTTCTGAATCTTTGCTAAGTTTGTTCTTAAACTCTATGACATGTTCGACTATCTACTTTATATCTCAACTTGACTATGTATGTATCCCTCAGTTCTTGCTTCTCAACCTTGGTTCACTATCCTTCACTTGTCCCCTATGCTCTCTTGAGTTCTCATTCTTAGCCGGCTGAAAGCCAAGGCTACCAAGGTTTTATTATTGACCTCCCTAGTGTGAGCACTTATCGGGGTCCAATTGAGACTCTTGTGAACTCTGACACACTAGGACTTGGTCTTTAGTCATTCTCTGAATCTTAAACTACTCATGTTCACCCCTTTCCCTTCTATTACCTATTGTATATCTGAGTTGGCTGATTTAAATGGTGCAATACTTGGTGTTATGGTCAAATAAATCGACTTTGGACTCCTTTATGGATTCTGGGGCTGTGTGTTGAATATGGCTCCCTATTAGAGGCTTGGGTATGCTATGTGAGAGTTACTGAAGGCACATGCAGTGCTGGGTATTTCATTTGGGCCTATTATCATTATTTGTGTAACATTTGTATCTTACTCATTATTGGGCATGTAATAACTTTTGTATAAACAATTGGGCTATTACTAAAATGGAAAATGGGTAGATTTTAATATTTGCACGCAAAACGGGTAGATAATATGCCTATAGGACTTGGTGTTTTATTTGCTATATGTGTTACTCAATCATTATGTGCAATATAGAAACATGCCATTAGGGGAAGCGCACACACACGTTTCCTGCTAGCCAAACATGAATAAAAAATGCTGCAATTATATTTACTGCTTTGTGCTATTAGACAATATGCCTATAGGAACTAATTGTCACTGGTTTTTCTTTCAATTCGCATCATCTATTAGAAATCGTGCCTATAAGATCCAAATTATTCTACTTGGCCTTGTTCACCTAGAAAATATGCCTATAGGATTAAGATATGACAATAAAATAAGCTCTAAGTACTATGCGTTTGAGATCCTGCCTATAGGGAATAATTACTCGCCATAATTGGTTAATGCTAAACCATCTAAACATTGTTTTATGTGCGCCATTGTTAGAGAACATGAATAATTCTGGGACTTCTCTCAGCAGATTTTGTTACATTCAACTGCGTAGATCACCTAGGCACAACATATATAGAATTAATAACTTAAAACTTGCGATTTCAATAACCAGCTTGTAATACCTGAATAATCTTGTCTATGGACAATATCTTGTATTTGAAACGACCAGCATGATTAAATTCAAAGCCACCTAGAAATCATGTCTATAGGACCTAAGGTTCTTAGTTCGAAAACCTCCTAATTTGCATATGTGTTTGCGTGCATTTGCCGTTTAAGTGTGGAGGTCAATGTGAACCCCTAACTGCCTTTATGTGGAGTCTTATTTATTTTGTTTGTCTCTTGGTTTTCTTCATTTTTTGAGCAGCATAGATAAGGTCTAGAACCATCCAATTAGAGGTCCAAAACCTCATGGGTCATAGGTATGGGACAGGTAGTGCACGCGTAGGGCATGACTTAGAATTGAATTAGAACACTTTTAGGTAAACAACTTTAACATAGTAATCAGGTAGTAGGAGATGATAGTCTGTGCCCGCTGAATAATATGAGTAACACCCTATCCCAAGGGAGTTACGAAATATTATTTATGTTGCACGGAGTGATCCTTTAGGCATGATTTCTAGGTGGNCCCCCCTTCTCTCTTTCTCTATAGTAGAATTAAAATAGTTGTACCTCTATATTCGCATTAAGATCTTTGTAATAAATTTTTTGGATTTTAGTACTCTCTTTGCTTATTTGATTACGTAGCCTAATCCACATAATTTAAGTTCAGTTGTGACCCACAATTATGGACCTCGAGGAGTGCCTAACACCTTCTCTTTGAGGTAACTTGAGCCCTTACCCGATGTTTGGTGGCGTTGACTAGTTAAACCAGAGTAATTTGAAAATAGGTGCCCTAACGCACCTTAAAAATCGTTAGGTGGCGACTCTCCTCTTTTAATGCCCATTTAAAAGAGTTGTCACATATCGAAACCCGATTTCGCGAGAAAAAGGGGCGCGATAGCAGGCGACTCTGCTAGGGATTTACACTTAGGCTCTTACCATAGAAAACTTGGCTTATGTGGATTAGTCTTCTTTGTTATAAACGCGCTTCCTTTTTCCATCTTTATTTGCTATTACATGCACATCCCTCTCCCATTTTTCTTTTACTTGTTAATTCGTTGTAATATGCACATCCCTCTCCCGTTTTCCTTTTACTTGTTTAATTCGTTGTTACATGCACATCCCTCTCCCATTTTCCCTTTATTTGTTTAAATTCGTTGTAATATGCACATCCCTTCCCTTCTCCACCTTCATTTTCTTAAATTAGTTATAACATGCACACCCTTTTCCTATTCACCTTTACTTGCTCTAAACTGCTCTTCATTCGTTTAAAGATTGCTATATCATGTCTCTCCCGCCCCTACTCCCTTGCTTGCTTTATTAAATTCCCCTGTATTCCAAGAACTAACTTCTTTCTTTGTCTTTCTTTTACATTTTTATGTTTTACCTTTATACTATATTTATTGCTTTTTTACCATGCAAATACTTGACAACGTGTTATTATCTCTACATAAAGCATGCTCCACATCATATTCCACTCGTGCCCAATTAATAACATAGTGGAGCTTGATGAGTGTCGGTGCTCTTCCAAAATTAACTTTTTTAATTGGAAAGGCTTATTTGCGGTAAACTAGTCGATAGTGCAGTCGACGGCCCCGTAACTTTCTCTCTCAAGTTGTCCACTTGAGGGTACCGATCTACACCATTCTAGAAACCTCGCTCCAATATCAAATGTGCATGCATCATGTCAAACATAGTACGGGTTAAAATGTTTCTCACGTGATAACCACTAAGATAATCCTTGTCCAAAGTCCGATGGGATATCCATAATCCCAATGGAACCATCACGTTATGTGAATTACTTGGAGAAAATGTGTCGGTATGTTGATCATTAATGTGTAAACAGTCAAATCTGGATGGGGAAAGGGCTAACTTTATTTGTTTGCAGAAAATGAAGCACGAAGTTCCCAGGTTCGGCATGGTTCAAAACATCCCACCTTGGCTGCTTGATTGGTGGAAGAACCTCTCGCCTAGTGACAAGAATCATGTGAAAAGGGTCCCTGGTAATTTACCATCTTTATTGGACATCAGGCCGAATAGAGCACTAATTGAGGCCGCCACTATGTTTTGGGATGAGAAAAGAGCTGTCTTCCGCTTTGGTGACATAGAAATGACTCCCCTCCTAGAATAAATAGGAGGCTTCGCTAAGCTACCATGGGATAGTCCAGGTTTATTAGTTCCAGAAAATCGCACCCCCTGCGAGTTTTTGAAAATATTGGGTTTCAAGAAAAATGATGAGTTACTTTGCCTGAAGAAGTCATACATCCCATTTGAATTCCTTTATGAACGTTATGAGCACATCAAGTCATATATCCTTCGTCATTATGAACTTGCCATTACTTCCTTGGGTTGGAAGCACCGCCGAGTTTTATGTGTTCATTGTCTGCTTCTTGGGGTTGCTGATATTTCCAATGAAAGGGGGAAGGATTCACACTCGCTTAGCCATGGTCGCTAGGACTCTAATGGAAGGAACCGAGGGACAAACTTACACTATCATCCTCATGATCTTGGCCGAAATGTACCGTGCTCTAGATCGATGCAAGAAGGGTATGGACACTTCAAGGGTTGTAATTTGTTGCTAAAAGTTTGGTTATTAGAACATTTCCAGAGGGGAGAATATCGCCAAGAGCTTCTGCGATGAGCATTGAATGACTACATAGCTTACCATCATCCAAAGAGAATGACATTTATCCCAGATAGGTTTGTACAACTTGGAAGTGCTGTGAGTTGGGTGCGTTTCTTTAGCAATCTGACTGACAAAAAGGTACGTTGGATGTTTGAATGGTTCCCTAGAAGCGAGTTCATCATCAGATCAAGGGAGACTACTCATCTAGTGTTGATCAGGTTAAGGAGAATCTATGCTTATTCTCCTATAAGGGTAATGCGGCAAGCGGGAAGAAAACAGGTCATACCTCAGGTTTCCAACATGGTCCAGTACAAAGAAAATTTTAAAGGGAACGTCATTCCATTCAAGTTCGAGGCACAACATATGTGTAATCAGAAGGTCATTGTGGAAAAAGATACCATCGAGTCAAACATGTATCATGCCGACCATGTGTACTTCTACCCATCATGGTTGGTAGATGATATAGCAGGAGATGTCAAGTAAGGAATTAATTTGAAAAATAGGGTTATAGATGATGCTGCTGAAGCGCAAGTCAAGGATAGGATGCTGCACAAAAGGGTCTTCGAGTCTGAAGCTAGGCATTTGGAACAACACAAAGTGGATTTGGAAGCAATCAATGAATGGAGAGAAATTGCTATTAAATCAACAGAGAGATTGGAATATTTGGAGCAAGTATTAATGGGACTTGAGGGAAAGATAAGAAAGGGACTCTCGGATTGTCAGAATACGGAAAGCAATTAAGGAGGTCATCTAGCAAGGGCTTACCTAATGTTGGATATGCGCGACCTGGGGAACCTGATTGATGGATCCAAGAAGGCCAAGCCTAGAGAAGGTCCTTCTGAGCCAAGTAGATTAGGAATCAATGTCTTTACTGCTTTCTGGATTCGTCTTAGATTTTGATTGTAATAAGGCAAATTCCATTAGTGACTTTCTCTTTATTGTCGTTTTAGTAAGGGCTTGATTCATTTTCGCATTAATGAAATGATGCAATTATTGGCATCAATTTTCTCCAAGTCTATGTGTCGCTTAGGTCTACCTCGGGCATAACGAGGTCCCTAAAATTAGGACGCAAATTTATTAATTCTGCAACATATGTTCAATATTGCAAACATTGTTTTAATACTCCTTATTGACTTGGTTACCTTTTTATTTTTCTTTTCTTTTGTTTATTCGCATTCCCCAAGGTTGGTTCGTGTATACTGTCATCGTGAGAATATCATACTAGATACAGAGGTCCTCCCCTCCTCCTCTACCAAGCGATCCCAAAAGCAAGAGCAAAGGAAAAGTGAAAATGGATGACAATGCTACCCACGCAGAGAACATTGAAACTTCGGACGTTCGGAGTACTCCAGCACAGAACGAATTGGTCCTACGTCTGGAAAAGAAAATATTGGAGCTACAAGGGGAACTTGAGCAGGTCCGGAACTTGGAAAACCTTTCCCTCACTCTAAATATCCCCGACATCAACCAACAAAACACAAACGCCCAAAACCCGGCACCTCCCCAAAACACACAGAACCAAAATCCACCAAATCCTCCCGCGCC
The DNA here is from genome assembly GCA_005239525.1 of Nicotiana knightiana. Classification (NCBI taxonomy): domain Eukaryota; kingdom Viridiplantae; phylum Streptophyta; class Magnoliopsida; order Solanales; family Solanaceae; genus Nicotiana; species Nicotiana knightiana. The sequence goes on from ML381416.1 coordinate 8,330, forward strand.
ACATCAATACGCCACACCTCCTAAAAACCATAATCCTCCACTAGTACCTACTCATCCATAACACCATCACCATCCGACTCAATATCCACAAACCACCACTTACCGCACTCCTCAAAACGCATCACAACCTACCCCTGATCCCCAAAACTCAACCAATGACCACCATTATACCCAGATTCACGGGGTCCACCAAAGCAATCCCATATATGTGGAAACTTTACCCCATACCCCAAAACAAACTCTATATATACCAGAATCCACCGAGAAGGACCTGCTCATCAAGAACATGGCAGAGGAACTCAAGAAGCTCACTGTCAGAGTTCAGAGTTTGAAGGTGGAAAGAGCATTAAGGGTTTGAATTATGAGGATTTGTGTATCTAGCCAGATGTAGAACTGCTGGAGAGTTACAAACCTCCCAAGTTCGAAATGTTTGATAGAATTGGTGGTCTGAAAGTACATCTGAGAACGTATTGTGACAAACTTGTAGGGGTTGGCAAGGATGAACGAATCCGTATGAAGCTGTTCATGAGAAGCCTCACTGGGGATGCCTTGTCTTGGTACATCAGTCAGAACCCAAAGAAGTGGGTTAGTTAGGTGAGCATGGCATCAGATTTCATGGATCGATTCAGGTTCAACACAGAGAACGCACCAGACGTTTTCTACATTCAGAATCTTAAGAAGAAACCAACGGAAACCTTCCGCGAGTATGCTACTTGGTGGAGGTTTGAAGCCGCAAAAGTAAGGCCGACACTTGAAGAAGATCAAAGGAATAATTTCTTCATTAGAGCTCAAGACCCGCAATACTATGAAAGATTGATGGTTATTGAAAACCATAAATCTGACATCATCAAGCTAGGGCAAAAATAGAAGAAGGGATAAAAAGCGGAATGGTGACAAACTTCGAAGCACTCCAAGCCACAAATAAAACTTTGCACTCAGGAGGTATCTCCAAAAAGAAAGAAGTGGGTGCAGTAATGGTAGCCCAAGGTCCCAAGTCTCCTATCACATACCAAACACCTCCACCCACATATCAGCCTTCACCCCCATATACCAACAACCTGCCACCACCTACCACACTTATAACACCCAACAAGCATATTACCATTCACCACCGGCCCACCAAAATTACCAAAAACCAAGATCAAATTTCGACCGCAGACCACCCAGACAATACACTCCAATTGCTGAACCCATAGACCAACTATACGAGAGACTGAAAGCAGATGGTTATGTCATTGCCATTCCCGTTGTTGCTATGGAAAACTCTTCTCAGTGGATTAACCCAAACAAGACATTTTCCTATCACTCAGGAATGAAGGTTCATACTATTGATGAGTGTCGCACTCTAAAGGACAAGATTCAGACGTTAATTGACACTAAAGTCATACAGGCAAATGGTTGCACCCAACGTCCGTAACAATCCTCTCTCGGATCATAGATGTGAAGGGATAAATGTGATAGAAACCGATGAAGAATGGGATCCGGAAGGGTCAATTTGACTCATTCGGGAAAGGGATAATCCTAAAACGTCTCCAGTCACCCTCACACCTATCATAGTACAAACTCTGGCACCAATTGAAGTTGAGGTAACCGCACCGACTCCGTTTAAAATTGAAGCGATAACACCCTTTACCGTGATGGCAGAACCTATGCCATTTTATAAGTCTAATGCTATACCAGGGGATTATTTTGCGGAAGCAAGAAGGAAAGGAAAAAAATGGAAGAAACAGGTGCAGCGCAAGGCATGAATAGAACTGGTAGGGTTTATACACCCGAGCATTTGGGAGGAACAAGCAAATAAGCTGCACCAAAGCCGCCTATCATTGAGACCGGCCTGGATAACCTTTGGAGAAAGGTGCAGACAAGAGAATACTATGTGGTTGACCATTTGAAAAAGACCCCTGCTCAAATATCCATTTTATCACTGCTGCAAAACACCGAGGCACATAGGAATGCCCTGATGAAGGTGTTGAATGCCTATGTACCCACTAACATCACCAGTGGAGAAATGGCCAACATGGTAGGGCAAGTGTTGGAAAGCCACAAAATCAATTTTCATGAAGACGAGCTTCCACCAGAGGGACTAAGTCACAACAGGGCACTACATATCACAGTGCAATTTGAGGACAAATTCATTGCCAGAGTCATAATAGATGAGGGCTCGAGTCTCAACATATGCCCGCTAACTACTCCGAAAAGATTGGGTAAAGGCCTTCACGAGATACGAGCAGGAAGTATGAATGTGAAAGCATTTGGTGGATCTCAAAGGACCACAATTGTTGAGATCAACCTCAGCCTACAGATGGGCACAACCTAGTTTGATGTCAAGTTTCAAGTACTGGATATATCTGCTACCTACAATTTATTATTGGGGCGACCTTGGATACATGCCTCTGGGGCGGTAGCTTCTACTCTACATCAAGCTGTGAAGTTTGAGTGGAACCATCAAGAAGTGATTATCCATGGAGACAGGAGTAACCCCATTTATACCAATCAGACTGTTCTAGTCGTCGAGAATAGAAGGAAGTTGGGTGGAGAAAGATACCACCGCATTGAGCGCGTCAATGCAATTGAGAAAGACAAATGGCGAAGCAATAAGATAGAAAGTATATTGTCGTGGACAGGGTATGAACCTGGCAAGGGTCTCGACAAGAATCTCCAGGGGATCACCAAACCAATACAGCTAAAGCGTCATGGTACAACTTTTGGGCTTGGGTATGAATACACCTAGCAAGAGTTCAGCATTGGTCGCTGCTATGGCATGGTCCTTATTATCCTCTAGAACAACCAGTACCACATTTGCACCAGTCATTCCATCAAGCTGACATGATGAGGGGGTCCGAAGAAGATGAAGTTTTAGCTGGCATAAGGAATTTGTTTCTGGATGATGAAGACATGGATTGCAGTGAGATAGTTGAGGAGGAGAAAGGCCTTATTATTTAGACCATGGAGAAAGGAGTTATTCTCAACAACTGGACTGGTGCACCATCAAGGGCCCGTCGAGTTCCTGGGTAGCATGGCAATTAGAATCGCTTAATATCTAAGACATTTTCAGTATTTTTTTAAGCGTATTTTGTTTTAAAATAATTGGTCGAATCATCGAGTTGCACTTGTTTGACGTTTTAAAATTTTTATCGATGGATTGCTATTTTTAGTAATTGTTATTATCCTTTACATTTTATCTCTACATCATTATTATTACTTATCCCGGTGAACCTACGACTGTGACATGTAATGAGACAAGACAACCTAAGGATAGTGATTTAGAGGATCTGGAAGAGGATATAATACCTGAAGAAATTGTCAGAGAAGTGGAAAACTTCGAGAACAAGCCCAAGTCTAACTTGGACGAGACTAAAATAGTTAATTTGGGAGATACCGAAACGGTCAAGGAAATGCGTGCAAGCATTCATCTGTCACCGTCAGAGAAGGAAGAATACATCCGATTTTTGAAGGAGTATGCAGACATTTTTGCATGGTCCTACAATGATATAACCGATTTGAGCACATCCATAGTGGCTCATAAGCAACCTACCAGTCCCATGTGTCCACCTGTAAAGAAGAAACTCAGAAAATTCAAGCCGGATATGAGTTTAAAAATAAAAGAGGAAGTCACTAAGCAAATCAAAGCCAAGGTTCTCAGAGTGGTTGAATATCCGACCTGGTTGGCTAACATTGGTGCCGGTTCCAAAGAAATATGGGAAGGTCAGAGTGTGTGTAGATTATCGATACTTAAAAATAGCGAGTCCCAAAGATGATTTCCCATTGCCCAATATACACATACTGATGGCCAATTGTGCCAAACACGAACTCTAATCTTTTGTGGATTTCTTTGCAAGGTATCATTAGATCTGGATGGACGAAGAGGATGCCGAAAAGATAGCCTTTATCACACCATGGGGAGTGTATTGTTACAAAATGATGCCATTTGGCCTGAAGAATACTGGATCCACTTATATGAGAGCTATGACAATCATTTTCCACGACATGATACACAAGGAGATAGAGGTGTACGGGGACGACGTCATCATCAAATCTAAAAAGGGTACACATCACATAACATATTTGAAGAATTTTTTTGATCGACTTCGAAGGTACAATCTGAAACTGAATCCCGCAAAGTGTGCCTTCGGAGTCCCTACTGGAAAGCTGTTAGGGTTCATCGTCAGTCACCGAGGGATTGAGCTAGACCCATCAAAGGTCAAGGCTATCCAAGACTTGCCACATTCGAAGAACAAGAAAGATGTGATGAGTTTCTTAGGGCGTCTCAATTACATCAGCTATTTCATAGCACAATAAACTGTAGTCTGTTAACCGATTTTCAAAATGTTGAAGAAAGACGCTGCAACAAATTGGACTGAAGAATGTCAAAAAGCCTTTGACAAAATCAAGGAATATTTATCCAAACCACCTGTTCTGGTCCCACTGGAACCTGGGAGACCTCTGCTACTTTATTTATTTGTACTAGATGGGGCTTTTGGTTGTGTTTTGGCACAACACGATGAAACGGGAAGAAAGGAGCAGGCCATATACTATCTGAGTAAGAAATTTACACTCTAAGAAGCATGGTATTCTTTGTTGGAGCGCACCTGCTGCGCTTTGACATGGATAGCTCAAAATTGAGGCACTACTTCTGTTCCTACACCATATATCTCATATCAAGGATGGATTCGCTAAAATACATCTTCCAAAACCCATGCCTACGGGAAAGATAGAAAAATGGCAGATATTACTAAGTGAGTTCGACATCATCTATGTAACTCAGAAGGCGGTCAAAGGAAAATTTGCAGACCATTTGGCAGAAAATCCTGTAGACGGAGAATACGAACCATTAAAAACATATTTTCCCGATGAATAGGTATCGTTCGTAAGAGAAGATATCACCGAAGCATATGATGGTTGGAGAATGTTCTTTGACGGAGCTGCTAACTTCAAAGGAGTGGGTATTGGAGCAGTCTTAATGTCAGGGACAGGTCAACACCATACAGTATCCGCAAAACTCAGGTTCCCATGTACCACCAACATGGAAGAATATGAGGCCTACATCTTAGGACTCAGGCTAGCCATTGACATGAATATTCATGAATTGCTGGTAATTGGAGATTCCGACCTTTTGGTACATTGGGTTTAAGGAGAATGGGCCACAAAGAACACCAAAATATTGCCATATTTGTACTATGTACAAGAGTTGATGAAGAGATTCACAAAGATAGAAGTCAAACATGTTCCGAGAGTCCAAATTGAGTTCGCAGATGCATTGACCACTTTATCTTCCATGATACAACACCCAGACAAGAATTTCATAAATCCTATCCCAATAGGGATTCATAATCAGCCAGTTTATTGTGCTCATGTTGAACAAGAAATTGATGGAAATCCATGGTTCCACGACATCAAAGAATATTTGGCAACAGGAGAGTACCCGGAGCACGCAAATCATACTCAGAAACGCACACTCCGAAGATTATCCAACCACTTCTTCCAAAGCGGAGGAATTCTGTACAGAAGGAATCCAGACCTAGGATTATTACGTCGTGTCGATGCCAAGGAAGCATCTAGATTGCTCGAAGAAATACATGCTGGAACTTGCGGACCGCACGTGAACGGTTTTGTCTTAGCTAAAAAGATATTGAGAGCGGGATATTTCTGGATGACTATGGAAACAGACTGCATCAAGTATGTCCAAAAGTGTCATCAATGCCAAGTACATGCTAATATGATACGAGTTCCACCCAACAAACTCAATGCAACAAGTGCACCTTGGCCTTTCTCCACTTGGGGGATGGATGTCATCAGTCCAATCGAACCCGCTGCTTCAAATGGATATAGGTTCATTCTAGTGGCCATTGACTATTTCACAAAATGGGTTAAAGCCTCATCTTACAAGGCTCGTCGCAAATTTTGTTTGGGAACGTATTGTTTGTCGTTTCGGGGTACCAGAGTCAATCATCACCGACAACGCCGCCAAACTTAACAGTGATCTGATGAGATCCATGTATGGAACCTTTAAGATCAAGCATAAGAATTCCACATCATATAGGCCGCAAATGAATGGAGCTGTGGAAGCTGCCAATAAAAACATCAAGAAGATATTGAGGAAATTGGTAGATAATTACAAACAATGGCACGAGAATCTACCATTTTCCCTACTTGGATATCGTACCATGGTTCACACATCAACTGGCACAACTCCTTATTTGCTGGTCTATGGTACTGAAGTCGTTATTCCTTTCGAAGTAGAAATTCCTTCTTTGAGAATCATACAAGAGGGTGAATTCAGTGTTGCAGAATAGTTACAAAGTCGCTATGAACAACTAGCTCTCATTGATGGGAAAACAATGAATGTGGTATGCACGGTCAACTCTACCAGAAGAGAATGTCCCGAGCTTTCAACAAAATGGTCAGGACCAGACAATTCACACTGGGGCAGTTAGTGCTAAAGTGCATCTTCCCGCATCAAGATGAAGCCAAAGGGAAGTTTTCGCCCAATTGGCAATGAACCTACATGGTTCATCGAGTACTAACAGGAGGAGCACTCATACTTGCAGAAATGGACAAGGAAATTTGGCCAAACCTATCAACTCAGATGCAATCAAGAAATACTATGTTTAGGATTGTTTACATTTCTTCATTTGATGTAATTGAACTACGCTTGACCTAATTCCCATTTAAGAGAGGATACATAGGCAGCCTTGTGGGTTCAGTCACATATTAATAAAATCCTCATTTGTTGTTATTATTAAAACTGGGGCAGAATTTTGAAGAGTATTCTAAAGCAAGTCCAGCCAACTTCGTCATACGCATAACAGTCAAAGAGTTGTATTTAAACTGGGACAAAATTTTGAGGAGGAGCAAGGAGGTCGCAATGTCTCTAAAATATGTCACAGTCATCGATTCATCTAAATTACTTGATATTGCATGCTACTATATTTTTAAATAATGACAATCATGTTTTCGAAAAATTTATTTCTATCCAGAAGTTACCTAGGGTAACTCAAATAGGATCTCGAGACAGGAGCAAAGGCAAAACAAGAATATGAAAGCACGAACCGACCTTTCCCCACAAAACTCACAATTTTTCTTTGGATGCAGGCACAATAAGATAACAATATCTGCAGACACATCAGGTCACTACCTTCAAGATAACAAATTATCTATCACAAACATCTCCACCTAAGAAATGCTTTACTATCACTCATCATTTTCTTGCATAAGTCTAAGCACTGCTTCCCTAATTGCATAAGGCTAAACTCTGCCTTCCTACATGAGACTAAGTAGAAATTCCTTCCAAAGTAGAAATTCCTTCTTTGAGAATCATACAAGAGGGTGAACTCAGTGATGCAGAATAGTTACGAAGTCGCTATGAACAACTAGCTCTCATTGATGGGAAAAGAATGAATGTGGTATGTCACGGTCAACTCTACCAGAACAGAATGTCCCGAGCTTTCAACAAAATGGTCAGGCCTAGAAAATTCACACCGGTGCAGTTGGTGCTAAAGCGGATCTTCCCGCATCAAGATGAAGCCAAAGGGAAGTATTCGCCCAATTGGCAAGGACCCTACATGGTTCATCGAGTACTAACAGGAGGAGCACTCATACTTGCAGAAATGGACGGAGAAATTTTGCCAAACCTATCCACTCAGATGCAATCAAGAGATAATATGTTTAGGATTGTTTACATTTCTTCATTTGATGTAATTGATCTACGCTTGACCTGATTCCCGTTTAAGAGGGGATACATAGGCAGCCTTGTGGGTTCAATCACATATTAATAAAATCCTCATTTGTTGCCATTATTAAAACTGGGGCAGAATTTTGAGGAGGATTCTAAAGCAATTCCAGCCAACTTCGTCATACGCATAACAGTCAAAGAGTTGCATTTAAACTGGGACAAAATTTTGAGGAGGATCAAGGAGGTTGCAATGTCTCTAAAATATGTCACAGTCATCGATTCATCTAAATTACTTGATATTGCATGCTACTATTTTTTTAAATAACGACATTCATGTTTTCGAAAACTTTATTTCTATAAAAGCCAGAAGTTACCCAGGGTAACTCAAATAGGATCTCGAGACAGGAGCAAAGCCAAAGCAAGAATACGAAAGCACGAACTGACCTTTCCCCATAAAACTCACAATTTTTCTTTCGATGCAGGCACAATAAGATAACAATATCTGTAGACACATCAGGTCACTACCTTCAAGATAACAAATTATCTATCACAAGCGCCTCCACATAAGAAATGCTTTACTATCACTCATCACTTTCTTGCATAAGACTAAGCACTGCCTCCCTAATTGCATAAGGCTAAACTCTGCCTTTCTACATGAGACTAAGTAGAGATTCCTTCTTTGAGAATCATACAAGAGGGTGAACTCAGTGATGCAGAATAGTTACGAAGTCGCTATGAACAACTAGCTCTCATTGATGGGAAAAGAATGAATGTGGTATGTCACGATCAACTCTACCAGAACAGAATGTCCTGAGCTTTCAACAAAATGGTCAGGCCCAAACAATTCATACAGGGGCAGTTGGTGCTAAAGCGGATCTTCCCGCATCAAGATGACGCCAAAGGGAAGTTTTCGCCCAATTGGCAAGGACCCTACATGGTTCATCGAGTACTAATAGGAGGAGCACTCATACTTGAAGAAATGGACGGAGAAATTTGGCAAAACCTATCAACTCAGATGCAATCAAGAGATACTATGTTTAGGATTGTTTACATTTCTTCATTTGATGTAATTGAACTACGCTTGACCTGATTCGCGTTTAAGAGGGGATACATAGGCAGCCTTATGGGTTCAGTCACATATTAATAAAATCCTCATTTGTTGCCATTATTAAAACTGGGGCAGAATTTTGAGGAGGATTCTTAAGCAAGTCCAGCCAACTTCGTCATACACATAACAGTCAAAGAGTTGCATTTAAAATGGGACAAAATTTTGAGGAGGAGCAAGGAGGTCGCAATGTCTCTAAAATATGTCACAGTCATTGATTCATCTAAATTACTTGATAGTGCATGCTACTATATTTTTAAATAATGATAATCATGTTTTCGAAAACTTTATTTCTATAAAAGCCAGAAGTTACCCAGGGTAACTCAAATAGGATCTCGAGCTCCTGAGCAAAGGCAAAGCAAGAATACGAAAGCACGAACCGACCTTTCCCCACAAAACTCACAATTTTTCTTTGGATGCGGCACAATAAGATAACAATATCTGCAGACACATCAGGTCACTACCTTCAAGATAACAAATTATCTATCACAAGCGCCTCCACCTAAGAAATGCTTTACTATCACTCATCATTTTCTTGCATGAGGCTAAGCACTGCCTCCCTAATTGCATAAGGCTAAACTCTGACTTCCTGCATGATACTAATCATTGTCTCTTTCCTTGCATGGGGCTAAGCACTTCCTCCCTAAATTGCATAACGCTAAACACTGCCTTTCCCCACATGAGACTAAGCATTGTCTCCTCTTTGCATGAGGCTAAGCACTGCCTCCCTAATTGCATAAAGCTAAGCACTGCCTTTCCCACATGAGACTAAGAATTATCTCTTTCCTTGCATGAGGCTAAGCACAACCTCCCTAAATTGCATAAGGCTAAGCACTAACTTTCCCCGCATGAGACTAAGCATTGTCTCCCCTTTGCATGAGGCTAAGCACTGCCTCCCTAAATTTTATAAGGCTAAGCACTGCCTTTCCCGCATGAGAATAAGCATTGTATCCCCTTTGCATGAGACTAAGAACTTCCTCCCTAATTGCATAAGGCTAAGCACTGCCTTTCCCGCATGAGACTAAAATTGTCTCCCCTTTGCATGAGGCTAAGCATTGCCTCCCAATTGCATAAGGCTAAACTCCCCCTTTCCTGCATGAGACTAAGCGTCGTATCTTTCTTTGCATGAGACTAAGCACTTCCTCCCTTCTTGCATAAGGCTAAGCACTGCCTTTTCCGCAAGGTTAAATACTATTTCCGTTACGCTATCTAAAACCTAACACTATCCTCTATTCATCTAGGGCTAAGCGCTGCCCTCATCTTACACAGGACTAAGCCTTGTCTTATCTCATTTCACATATGATCAAACATCATATATTTGCATTTCATAGGCTGGAACATTTCCATTTTGTCCAAACGCGTCATAGTCCGAAGGCATCACCCTCATAGCCGGAAGACACCATTTCATGGCATGAGGATCTCTCAAAATTGCACATCATTATTCAAAGGTGTCATGGTTCAGAGGCATCATCCTCATGGCTCAAGGACATCATTTCATGGCATGGAAATCCCTTATCACATGATTCATGGCCCAGGACGTCATAGTCTAAGGACATCATCCTCACTGTCCAAAGACAACCCTCATGGTCCAAAGGGAATTTACATCATTTTTAAATTCTCGCAATAACCCATATATATTCGCATGCGCTATGTTTTAAGTTTTGCAGTTAATCCAGGAAGTAACCGTTCTACAAAGGGGAGCAATCCTTGCTCCGATTTCCGTTCACAACATTCACATCCATCAATTTTTTCAAACATAACCGACCACCATCAATTCCCACCTTTTACTTTATAATCGTTCAGATACTCATTCTGAGATACATCCATAACGTTTCAGACTCACATTTATGATTTTGTATAAATTCATCTAATACCGTCCTACCCAATAAAACCCTTTCCGAAACATACGACCATTCCTATGACAACTCCATCGGTTCAGTTCACCATTGGATCTAGAACTACACATGGCCTGATTCCCGTAATCCCAGGGATATGTAGGCAACTCGGAAACCATGGTTCAACCTCCTTTTTTTCAAATCACATCATTCGGCCAAAATCGGTCATCATTTTTTTTACGCGACATCTCTTTCATCATTCCCGGGTAAAAATGGGCAATTGTTGATACCCAATTTTGCCCTCATATTTTTTAAATAAGAATAAATACTTTCAAAATATCATTTTGCATCATTATTTAATTTACAATATTTATGCAAGCATTTTCCCATAATTTTTCATAATTTTAAAACTTCAAAATCAATTTTTTCTTGCATTTAAATCATTCAATATTCATAAATTATCCTTTAAATTATTATGTAATGACTCAATCATCCAATTTATTATCCTAACATCCATATATATGCTTCATAATATTTTACTTTAATTTATGTAATTATATTTCATATTTCTAGGCTATTTACATAATTTTGTAATAATAACCTATACGCTATGCATAATTACCTTTTGTTGCATTATTTGGGATAAAATCATATTTTGTATATTTTTATAATATTGAGTTATTATTTTTAATTATTTTATTACACAAGTAGTGTTTTAAATTATTTTTAAAATAATTATTGTGTATTTAATTATTAGCCCAATATAGGGCTACTTTTCAGACCAGCCCAACACTTAGCCTAGAACCCCCATCCTAAAGCCAAACGATCCTTTACAAAACCAGGTCGACACCGTTTAATTAACCCGCCCCGTTCATTTTAAAATCCCAACTGTTGATCCTTCATTTATTCCCCCCATTTTAATTAGTCACTCCAACCCTAGTCCCGTCATTCCCTTTAACCGGCCGCCCTAAAATTCTCTCTTCTCATCTTCACTAAACCCTAGTCCCTCCCCTAATCACTCTCCTAATCCCTTTCCTAATGGGATTCGACTACTATTTTCTTGCCATATTCGAGTCCTTTTGGTACTGGTTATCCGTTTGTGGTGTTACCTAAGTGCTTGCCTAAACATGGCAAGCAATAATTTCTGAAATCGAACAAAAGGGGTTCGGATCTTTGATTTTGAGCATTGTTTCGTCTACATACGTTCAACATTGTATTATGTGAGTCCGATTTTGTTTGGATTTTTGTGATTTACACTTTCCCAAAAAAAATAGGGTTTACCAGATTTCTCTCCTAAATTGATTTTCAACTGATTTTGCATGTTTTATTTCCTTATTTGTTGTTTGATTTATTTCGTTTCCTTATGTGTTCGTTCAATTTTGACTGCTATATAAACCCCCCCATTTCCCTTCTCGAGACAGACTTTAAATTGATATTTTTCTTCACTAAAACTTGGGGTTTTTGCTATTCTCCTACATTGTATTCTATTTTGGCCGGCTGAAAGCCAAGGCCACTAAGATCTTTACTCAACCTGTTCTTGGTGCGAGAATTTCCCGGAGTTCATCAAAACTCTTGGGAACTTTGAAGCATTGGGATTCTAGTTTTTTTGTGGAAGTTTATTCGTTATTGCTATTCGTTTAACTGGTGAGTTACTGGACTTTTGCAATTTCATTCCTATGTATATGCAATTTGCACATGTGTTCACTTCTGAAGTTCGTTAGCTTGATGTGTTTTCAAGGTTATTTTGTGTGCAATTCTGTTTGCTTTACTTCAATTTTAGGTGTCTTTAACCTTTAACTCCATAATATTGCTAGTTTGAAACATGCCTAAGACTGATTTGAGTAAATTACATTCTTTTCAAGTTCGTCTAGCCTATATGTTGCAACTTACTGCTGTTTAGGACCTTTGCATTTGTCAGAATCTCTTTGTTGTCTAATTTTGCTTAAGGCTGTCCATGTTGTTATTTGAACATGCTTTACCTGCATAATTTGTATCCTCTTTAGTCAACTAGTCAATTTTGTTCAAAACATGAATGTTTACATCTATTACAGGCACAAGTCTATTCTGAATTTCTGTGGTTATGTCTTGCATATATAGCATGTTTTTATCCAGTGTCAAGACCCTTTTCTATCAACCTTGACTAGTTCTCGATCAATATGCCCTTTATCATGCTTTTTGACTCCCTTAATTCACCAACAGTTGTAACAATCTGCTTCCCCATCATGTCTAAATGTTGTTCTGCTACTAAATTAATATGACTTATTTATAACACTATAACCTACACTCAGTATAATTTGGACCTTTTCCTTTATTATGAATCTGTGTATGATACTTTTCACCAATCCTGCAAATCTGTTCTTCACTTAACTCTGCTAATGTATGACTGCTTATGCACTAAGTGTTGAACCTGTTTTCTGAATCTTTGCTAAGTTTTTTCTTAAACTCTATAACCTGTTCAACTATCTGCTCTATATGCTCAACTTGACAATGTCTGTATCCCTCAGTTTTTGTCTCTCAACCTTGGTTCACTATCCTTCACTTGTCCCCTATGCTCTCTTGAGTTCTCATTCTTAGCCGGCTGAAAGCTAAGGCTACCTAGGTTCTATTATTGACCTCCCTAGTGTGAGCACTTCCCGGGGTCCAATTGAGACCCTTGTGAAATCTGACACACTAGGATTTGGTTGTTAGTCATTCTCTTAATCTTAAACTACTCCTATTCATCCCTTTCCCTTCTATTACATGCTGTATATCTGAGTTGGCTGATTTAAATGGTGCAATACTTGGTGTTACAGTCAAATAAATCGAATTCTGACTCCTTTATGGATTCTGGGGTGGTGTGTTGAATATGGCTCCCTATTAGAGGCCTGGGTATGCTATGTGAGAGTTGCTGAAGGCCCGTGCAGTGCTGGGTATTTCATTTGGACCTTCTGTGGGCCTATTGTCATTATTTGTGTAACATTTGTATTTTACTCATTATTGGACCTATACTAACTTTTGTATAAATATTTGGGGTATTAGTAAAATGGAAAATGAGTAGATTTTAATATTTGCATGCAAAAATGGGTAGATAATATGCCTATTGGACTTGGTGTTTTATTTGCTATATGTGTTACTCAATCAATATGTGCACTATAGAAATCATGCCATTAAGGGAAGTGCACACATATGTTACCTGCTAGCCAAACTTGAATAAAAAATATTGCAATTATGTTTACTGCTTTGTGCTATTAGAAAATCTGCCTATAGGAACTAATTGTCACTGATTTTTCTTTCAATTCACATCGTCTATTAGAAATCCTGCCTATAAGATCCCAATTATTCTACTTGACATTGTTCACCTAGAAATATGCCTATAGGATTAATATATGACAATAAAATAAGCTCTAAGTACTATGCGTTAGAGATCCTGCCTACAGGGAATCATTGCTCGCTACAATTGGTTAATTCTAAACCATCCAAACGTTGTTTTATGTGCGTCACTGTTAGAGAACATGAATAATTCTGGGACTTCTCCCAGAAGATATTGTTACATTCAACTGCGTAGATCACCTAGGCACAACACATATAGGACTAATAACTTAAAACTTGCGATTTCAATAACCAGCTTAGAATACCTGAATAGTCCTGTCTATGGACAATATCTTGTATTTGAAACGGCCAGCATGCTTTAATTCGAATTCATCTAGAAATAATATCTATAGGACCTAAGGTTCTTAGTTCGAAAACCTCCAAATTTGCATATGTGTTTGCGTGCATTTGCTGTTTAAGTGCGGGGGTCAATGTTATCCCCTAACTGCCTTTATGTGGTGTCTTATTTGTTTTATTTGTCGCTTAGTTTTCTTAATTTTTTGAGAAGCCTAGGTAAGGTCTAGAACCATCCAAATAGAGGTCCAAAACTTCCCGGGCTATAGGTATGGGACGAGTAATGCACACGTAGGGCATGGCTTATAATTGAATTAGAATGCTTTTAGGCAAACAACTTTAACATAGTAATCGGGTAGCAGAAGATGATAGTCTGTGCCTGCTGAATAATATGAGTAACACCCTATCCCAAGGGAGCTACGAAATATATATATGTTGCACGAGGTGATCCTTTAGGCTAAAAAACTTAGGACCCCCTTTCTTTCTTTCTTTCTCTCTAGAAGAATTAAAATAGTTGTACCTCTATATTCGCATTAAGATCTTTGTAATAAAATTTTTAGATTTTAGTACTCTCTTTGCTTATTTGATTACATAGCCTAATCCACATAATTTAAGTTCGTCCTGGACCCACAATTGTGGACCTCGAGGAGTGCCTAACACCTTCTCTTTGAGGTAACTTGAGCCCTTACCTGATCTTTGGTGGCGTTGACTAGTTAAGCCAGAGTCATTTGCAAATAGGTGCCCTAATGCACCTTAAAAATCATTAGGTGGCGACTCTCCTCTTTTAATGCACATTTAAAAGAGTTGTCACATGTCGAAACTCGATTTCGCGAGAAAAAGGGGCGTGACAGTATGTACGCAGACTTTACCCCTACCTTGTAAGGATAGAGAGGATGTTTCCAATAGACCCTCGGCTCAGGAAAGTATAAGCACCACATTAATGAAAATATAGACAAGAAGAGACAGTACCAAAAAGACATATAAAAGCAAAATAAAAACAACAAGATATTAAGGTGATAAACAATAAAGGGAACAACGGTTAGTCATAAAAATATACTACCAACAGAAAGCGAGACTGTGTGCCAATACTACTGCTATGAATACTCTAGACTACCTACTCTACTATTCTAGTCCTCGACCTCCATACCTTCCTATCAAGGGTCATGTTCTCAGTAAGCTGAAGTTACGCCATGTCTTTCCTAACCACCTCTCCCCACCTCTTCTTTGGCCTACCTCTACTTCTCCGTAGGCCGTCCAATGTCAACCTCTCACACCTCCTCACCGGGGCATCTCTGCTCCTCCTCCTCACATGACCAAACCACCTAAGCCGCGTTTCTCGCATCTTGTCCTTAATAGGGGCCATACCCACCTTGTCGCGAATAACTTCATTTCTGATCCTATCTAACCTGGTGTGCCCGCACATCCATCTCAACATCCTCATCTCCTGGACATGAGCGATCTTGACTGGCCAACATTCAGCCCCATACAACATCGTTGGTCTGACCACTACTCTGTAGAACTTACCCTTAAGTTTTGGTGGTACCTTCTTGTCACACAAAACACCAGAAGCGATTCTCCATTTTATCCATCCTGGCCCAATACGATATGTGACATCTTCATCAATCTCCCATCCCCCTGAATAATAGACCCAAGGTAT
The DNA here is from genome assembly GCA_005239525.1 of Nicotiana knightiana. Lineage (NCBI taxonomy): Eukaryota > Viridiplantae > Streptophyta > Magnoliopsida > Solanales > Solanaceae > Nicotiana > Nicotiana knightiana. Next base: position 24,241 of record ML381416.1, read on the forward strand.
TTAAAACTCCATCTCTTAGGGATGACCTGCGAGTCCAACCTCACCTCCCCTTCCCCTCCTTGAGTCTCGCCACTAAAATTACACTCCAAGTATTCTGTCTTGGTCCTGCTCAACTTAAAACCTTTAGATTCTAGGATCTTCCTCCATACCTCTAGTTGCGCGTTCACACCATCTCGCATCTCGTCAATCAACACAATATCATCTTCAAATAACATGCACCACGACACCTCCCCTTGAATGTGGCGCGTCAGTACGTCCATCACCAGAGCAAACAAAAAACGGCTGAGTGCCGACCCATGATTCAACCCAATCAGGACTGAAAAATGGTCCGAGTCCCCAACCACCGTCCTCACTCAGGTCTTTACTCCATTATACATGTCCTTAATGAACCTAACGTAGTCAAAATGTAAACCTCTAGCCTCCAAACATCTCCACAAAATCTCACTCAGAACTTTATCGTACGCCTTTTCTAAGTCGATGAACACCATATGAAAGTCCTTCTTTCTCTCTCTATACTGCTCCATCAATCTCCTAACAAGGTGGATGACTTCTGTAGTCGAACGCCCGGGCATAAACCAAACTGGTTCTCGGAAAGGTTGTTGTAATTACAATACTGTGTAATTACTACCTTAGTAATATACCAATACCAATTACCTGGTGGCTTTTCAAACAGACCTTAAGTGGTAAGCGATAATATTAAGAAAATGGAAAGCAATTTTTTATTAGGTCAAAATGCAGTAATAGTATAAAAAATTATTTATATTAACAATTTATAACAATTTATAAAAAAATAATAATTATGTATTGCAATATATTAAATTGCTTTCAAGTAAAAAATTTATGTTGACAGTGTATATAACTTAAACTCTTTATAAAAATATTAGTTATTTAAACAGAAATGACTTATGGAAGCAAATTAAAAATTAAAGATTATTTACACTAGCTTTTTTATTACAAAAAGAGTTCAATATTTGGAAGAAAATTTTAAAATAGTATCTGTATCCTCATCTATTTTTTCGCATTTATAACCCCCATCTTTCATTAAAAAGAAAGTGTTACTTGGCGCTCTATTCAATTTTATTCATATTCCGCACCTTGTGTATTATTTGGAATTGGAACTTTATTTTCTTTTTAAAAAAAATCATTATATGATCTAAAATTGTAACGATTCAATCATTCGTTTTGAATTCTAGCACTTTATTCCTTAATTTGAGACTTCATGTAGGTTCATTTGATGTTTTATAACTTACAAACATGAAATATTTTAGTCTCGAAGAATACAGAAAGAATTTGGAACACTATTTTGAGGAATCTAATTATGAGAGACTATTGACTTGAAGTATATTTTACGGGACAAACGTTCTAATAATGGGGTAAGAAGGACACTTTTATGGTTAGTGTTCATTTACAGGTCATGAAATCTTTATGCTCAAAATCTCGATTCAAGTTACCATTTATTTGGTAACGCACAAGGGCGGGAACTGCCATTTTAACTCTTCTCGCGGGCGCTTTTGTTAAGAGACTAACTATTATAGAGAAGATCTCATGAGATGGATTTAAGTGATAGGGATTTTAACTAAAAGACAAAATAGGAGGGAGGGGGGTCAAAAGAAAGTTAGGATATGAAAAAAGCTTCTTTTTGGATCGAATAGGCTTTTATGATAAATGAATAAATTGGATACATTGATTTTGTTTGCTCCGATACAAGAGATGAAAATCGAAGCAAGGTATGGTGGGTGCCAACGACTTTCACTTGTAAGGAGTAGGGGTTAAAAAGAGCTCTTTGTACAGGTTTGATTTTCTAAAATAATCCTCTTTGGATTTGCCAAAGATCTTTGAAATTCATTTATTTTTTATAGGAGTGGCTTACTTTGGTTTTGGCACATTTCATGTAATAGGCTTGTATGGTCCCAGAATATGAGTGTCCGACCCTTATGGACTAACGGAAAAAATACAACCTATAAATCCATTGCTCAACCTCGAAAGCTAATTCGCGTGTAGGCAGCATTGTCTTCCGTACCATTGACTCTATCTATTCATGAAATTTTCTTTATTTAATTTTCTATTTTATAAAGGCTCACTCCTTCTTTTCCAAAGAATACGCTACAACTGCTTTAGTGCTAGGTCTCTCTAGCATTGCCTTTTTTCGTGTCTCCCGAAGAAGATTAAGAGCTGGAAGTGAATTCCCAATTATCTGACATTGGATCAGTAGAAAAACCTTTGTCATAACAATAGAAAATAGATTCGAGGCGAAACCCATCTCTGCCGTTACAAAGTGCTTCTGCTCGAATCTTCGAAATCGAAGGTTGGCTGATTGGGGAGTTATTATTGATTCATGAAAAGATGCTCCTTTGAAGCTGGAGTAAGGTTCGTTGTAAAATTACTGAAGGAAAGGTTGGTCATAAATTTGGAGAGTTTACATCTACACGAAAATGAAGACCTCCGAGAACAAATATTGGACCAGGAAGAAAAAGGAGAAAAAGTGAAGTTTAAAGTAACTTTAAAAAGGAACCCTAAAATATTTAAGTTATCACAAAGCCCTCTACGATAAAATTCACTTTGAATAAAAATTTAAAATATACCTCCCTTGGGCCCGACTTGGTTAGCCCAACCCCCATTCTCGCGTCTTCTTTCTTTCTCTTTATTCTTCAATTTATTCTCCTTCTTTCTTCAATCTCAACTCTATTTTTTTGGAGAGTTCCTTCATCGAGCTTCTTCTTATTTGTTGAGAAAGAGTTGTATAAAAAGAAGAAGAACCAATGATATTGACCTACACACCATTGGAGAAGAACGTGACCAAACTTTATCAGTAAATTTTCTTGGATATTACTTCAAGGGAGATATTTTATCTCCTCGTCACCTATGATAAGTGGAAAATTTTATTGAAGCTTGTTTTTATCTTCGTCTATAAATGATTCAGGTTATGCGATTCTTTTAACATATTGAGAGATGTTTGAAATATCCGATTAATTACTAGGTAAATATTTTACATTCAAAATTTTAAGCATCTTTTCATGACGTCTCTTAGGACGTTTAAAAAAATTGAATTCTTTAAATAATAATTGATTTATATATTTGTGATATCTTCAAGTATTACATTTTTATATGGTATATTATATAGTGGTGGGAGTTGATTGCATGGTGATGAGTAGGGTTTCCTAATCATTATGCTTGACATTCAATAGATAAAAAGACGGTATGGATCAAAGTGCATAGAGATGTTACATATGATGAGTTTGTTGACCAGAACACTACTAGTTGTGAGTTAACTTGTGATATGAGTGATGTTTCCATCACTTACATACACAACATTAGTGAAAATAATAAGCTGGTAGCTCTCTTTAAGATGAAAAGTTATGATCTTTTGTGCTTTTATTTGGAAGAGAAAATAGGCCTATTTTAAAAGTATTTGTGCCTGAAAGATCGATAAATTTTTTAAATTCACCTCCAAAGAAATAACATTACAATCAACGATTAGATGATATTGAAGAAGATCCTTTGAATATGAATATTCCAAAAATGGATCCTTTGATTTGGATATTCCAAAAAATTAAGAATAAGTATGCAAACTTTCCCGGAGCTACAAGCAGTTTACAAGGAGTAGCACCATCAACACAAAGCAGCAACAACTAACAGGATGTTTCAAACATTATCCTAAGAAAAGAGTTGACCACAAAATAACTACATGCCAAAGCACTATAGCAACAAGCCATAGTACTATAACTTCATGACTTTGGTAATTTACTTATAAGGGTAGTTTGATGTTGATGTTATTTGGATAACGAAATAATTTTTAGCTTTATATTGACAATTTTACTAGTGGCATAGATAATATGGTCACCATTAATTATCATGCTTGTTATGTCTTTGTATTTTTTTCCATCTTCAATTACTATTGAATATGGTCAAAGATCCTGAATGAAGTCTAAATACAACTCCGGTATCCTATGAGATGTTTCGAACATCACATAGAATTTTTTCAAGATCTCGTTGGATGTTTGAATAAACTTGAACATCTCTTGTAGAAATCTCAAAATGTTTAGGTGATGAGGTTCCCAATGAAAAGTAAAAGCCCTGCTCCACAGCTATTACAATTACCTTCGCGTAGGAGATTAATTAGCCTTTAAGGTATACAATCACCGCTCAACTTTTCTTAAGACAAGTATTTGAAAAACCCACAAAATTAGAGGCATTTTGAGAATACTGAGCCGTGGGATACATGTAAATCTAAAAAGTACCGGTGAAGTATTTATAAACCTCATTTTAAGGCCAATATTTTTTAATAATTTTTGAACCCACCCAGAGCTTTCCCTAAATAGGATCTCACTGTGATCTTCTTAGAAAATCTCTCGTTTTCATCTAGGAATATTCGCAACTTGAGTTGAGAAAAGTTCTGCTAAAGTCTTTACGCGTTCAACCTTGGGATTGTCGTCCTCATTCTCATCTTTAGTATATTATCTAGAAATGTCGATTAACTAAAAAAGGTCTCCAGGATAATCTAAGTTAAAAAAATAAATTATTTAGTTAAACATCTCTCAAGAGGTTTCAAATATGTAACAACTTGAGAGGTCTTTCAAATATCCTGGTAGATAGTAAACCTAGTGCTTCTACCTCATTTGAGATTTTCTCAACATATCATGAGGCTGCCTAATTATTGGATCTATTTGTTCTTTTTTCTACCTCTTTCTTATTGAATTCATCTTAAATTATTTCCTGTATAACCTCTTCTTTTGTTCTTCATTTTACGGTAAAATTATCTTTATAATTTTGTAACGATCCGACTGATCATTTCGAGTTTTAACATTTTGTTCGGTAGTTTGAGGCATTGAATAGCTTCATACGATGTATTATAACTTGTGCGTATGGTCGATTTTGATTTTCATCTGATTTGGGATTGATGTGGAAGAATGATTCTCATTTTAGAGCTTCAAGTTGAAAGAGTTTACCAAAGTTTGAATTTTGTATTTTCGACCTCGGATTGGAGTTTTGATGGTACGGTTAGGTTTGGAAGGTGAATTTGGACTTAGGCATATGCCTAGATTTTCATTTGAATATTTTTAGAAGGTTTTGGCTCTAATTGATGAAATTTGGAAATTTGAATGTCTTTAAAGATCATAGGTCTGACTGGGTGCCGACTTTGGGGTTATCGGATTTGGATTGTGGTTTTTGGAGTTGGACTATGATCTCAATATCATTTGGAACTTATGTGCAAATTTTGAGGTGATTCTGTGTAGTTTAGACGTGTTCTTCATAAGTTTGGAAGTTAGAAATTTAAAATTGTCACGACCCAAAATCCCCACCTATCGTGATGGCACCTAACAAACCAGCTAGCCAAGCCGAAATGTAATAATAAATAACCACAATAACAAAATTTATAGAAATGGCATAAGTCTGAAATCTCAATATAATAAAATATCGCTAATACATGATAAATCCCCCAGAAACTTGTAAATACTGAGTAATGAGCTCTAATACGGAAATACAAGTGTAAAATAACCAACTGCCATACTGTTTGAAATAAAGACAACAATACATAAGAAAGGAGATGCCAAGACTGTGGAAGAAAATGAAGCTCTACCTCGTCTCTCGGTACTCGGCTCAACAAGCAACTCCACTACTAATAACTGGTCCCAACACTATGATCTGCACAATTAACTGTAGAGTGGAGTATGAGTACAACCGATTCAATGTACTCAACAAGTATCGTAATTAACCTAGACGAGGTAAGAGAAGCAAGAATTATAAATGATACATGATGTAATCATGTCATAAAGCACAGAAAGACCTATCTGTGTGGGTTTGTACAATTACTCAAGTTCTCTGTTTAGATATTGATATAGCATATAAAGGTGATTTCCACATAAACTAGGTAATTAACCATGGAAATTGCAAGTAAGATGAAATGCAAATTCAAACAAACATTGAGCCACACTTTCCTCAACCTTTCCATATCCGTACCAAATCACTGATCAGTTTTCCTCATTATCCGCGTGTACACCATCAAGAGAGAAACACGAGAGGATGACCCTAAGGGGATGAATCTATATCCACACGCCACACGGACAACTTACGTGTTTCACGAACAACTCGTGTGCTACGAATATCAACCGCATGGACAACTCATGTATTGCACAGATAAATCACGTGCCAATAATATTAATATCTGGATCCGCAAGGATGAATCACGTGTTGTACGACAACTCACGTGCCAATAATATCATCTGCACAGATAACTCACGTGATAACAATCAAAACCCGCCCGACGTGGTCACGAGCTACCAGTCCAGATCATAACTCACAGAAAACAAATATACGAGAAAACATGTACATGATCAATGATTAAGTTTCATACTCCTAGATTGTCAAAACTAACATGCTATAGTGTAGGCATGTGTAATGTATGCTATCACAGCTAAAACAGATTTCATCATGAAATAGTAGTTTATCAGGTTCAATGGGGAAAATAACCTCAATGTTATCTCAAATGTGGTATAAATAGCTCACAGAGGGGTACAAATAGGATAAATATCTCAGCTTGAAGCTTAACAATAAATTCAATACATGTCATAGCCTAAGCACCACCTCAGGCATGTAAATAATACCCCGATGCACACATGTAGGCTCAACTCCACAAATATGTGCCACTCATAGCACGTAAATATCACAAATATTTCATGTAACTAGTGCCTCAACAAAATTTAGATAAGATACATACCTCAAGCAAGCCAAATTACTGTGACGACCCAAAGGTTCATCACCTATTTTATTACCCATTCCGTACTTTCGAGGCCTTGAAAACCTCATTTGTAGTTGCCTCGATTTGCATGCGCATTTCGGGCACGTAAATGGTGAAGATATATGAGATAATTGAATCCTTTGGAGCATTGGATCAAGTGATAGGGTAAATTACGAAATGAAAGTGAAAGAAAGAGAAAGAGTTATTAAAATATACCCTTGCCGGATCATTGTTACTTTAGTGATTATTTCCCTTGCTGGGATGTTGAGATTACTGTTATTATTCCCTTGCTGGGATTTAATTGTTTAATTAATGTTCCCTTGCCGGGATTTCTATTTCTATTCTGTTTACTCCCTTGCCCTTATTTGTGATTGCTGTTTGGGTGAGGAAGAGTGTTAAAGCACGAAGGGTGATGTCGTGCACTGTTTTCTATTGTGAGGAAAAGTGATAAAGCACGAAGGGTGATGCCGTGCACTATATGTTGAGATTATTGTTATTGTTCCCTTGTCGGGATTTAATTGTTTAATTAATGTTCCCTTTCCGGGATTTCTATTTCTATTCTGTTTACTCCCTTGCCCTTGTTTGTGATTGCTGTTTGGGTGAGGAAGAGTGTTAAAGCACGAAGGGTGATGCCGTGCACTGTTTGCTATTGTGATGAATAGTGATAAAGCACGAAGGGTGATGCTGTGCACTGTATGTTGATATTACTGTTATTGTTCCCTTGCCGGGATTTAATTGTTTAATTAATGTTCCCTTGCCGGGATTTCTATTTTCTATTCTGTTTACTCCCTTGCCCTTGTTTGTGATTGCTGTTTGGGTGAGGAAGAGTGTTAAAACACGAAGGGTGATGCCGTTCATTATTTTCTATTGTGAGGAAGAGTGTTAAAGCACGAAGGGTGATGCCGTGCACTGTTTTCTATTGTGAGGAAGAGTGATAAAGCACGAAGGGTGATGCCGTGCACTGTATGTTGAGATTGCTTTTATTGTTCCTCCAGAATTTAATTGTTTAATTGATGTTCCCTTGCCGGGATTTCTATTTCTATTCTTTTACTCCCATGCCCTTTGTTTGTGATTACTGTTTGGGTGAGGAAGAGTGTTAAAGCACGAAGGGTGATGCCGTGATTGTTTGCTATTGTGAGGAAAGAGTGTAAAGCACGAAGGGTGATGCCGTTCATTTTTTGATATTGTGAGGTGATGCGAGGCTAGAATTCATAGTTTAACATGTTATATGCCTTACATTTTATGGGCGTTAATGATAAAAATACACTTTTTATGAGCATAATGGAGTCAATTTCATGTGTGGGTGAATTGGAGATGGAAGCCGAGCTAAATGGATGCAAAAACGTCGAAAATACGCTCAAGAGGCGAAGAGGAGTGCACCGGGCTATATCCAGGCCTTAGAGCCAAAACGCCAGGCCTGGCCTGGATTTATCCAGGCCTTAGAGCCAAAACGCCAGGCCTGGCCTGGCCTTATCCAGGCCTTAGAGCCAAAACGCCAGGCCTGGCCTGGCCTTATCCAGGCCTTAGAGCCAAAACGCCAGGTCTCCTGGTTCTGGTCAATTTCGAGTTTTGACGAGTTTAAGTGTTTCCCGGTTGAAATAGAAGTCTCCTACACGTTTAGGGTTTGTCCTAAACTTATAAATAGACCCCAAAAACACAACTTAGATGGAGATTCGAAGAGGAGAGAAGGGATTCGAACGGTAATACATCAAATTGTACAGATTTTCTTCATTACTTTGTATTTTAATTATGCAAGTTATTTTAGATTTGATTCTTATGAATTTCTTTAGCTAACTTCTTTAATCTAGGGTTTTGGTAGAACCCGTTGGGGTATGAACTTCTTTTGTTATTAATATAGTTCCGATTGGTTGATTAATCTCTAATTGTTCAACTACGTTCTTGTTGTAGTTAATTGAATGGCCATCAATTAGCTGTGCCTATTTATTATGTATCTACTTGAAAGAGAGTGCATATTTAGGTAGTTGTTTGAACAACATCACTCCCGGAGTATAGACGAAAGTCATAACCGAGGGTTTAGAGGTTGGATTAGAGATAACGATACCTCGGGTGCAATCTAAAGTGAACTGTAATGCAATCTAGCTAGCGTAACTTGAGAGAGTGCGTCTAGTAAATTATCATAATTACTTGAGAGAGATTTATGGTAGATAGAGTGTTCATGATTGATAGAGACAACTAATCAAGCTATATGAAGTATCCGAGAAGTAAATTCACCGACGGGGGAAACCATAACCTTAGATCTTTATTACAATTGTTTACACCTTAGCATAGTTAATCTTTAGTTTTAATCTTTAGTGTTAGTAATTTAAATAACATCAAGTGACAGTTGAGTGTTCTAACAGCTTGTTTGATATGTAAATTCCCTTTGGGATCGACTCTGGGCATAATACCCCGGATTATATCTGCAACGCCCACTTAGTCTTTTATTAGACATAGTTGAGCGTGATCATGAGGAAAGAGTGTAAAACACTAAGGGTGATGCCGTTCCATACGATGTACCATTCTGTATAGATATTCATTAATTATACAATGAGGAAAGAGAGTAAAAGCACGAAAGGTGATGTCGTGCCATGATTTACATTGATTACAGTATACATTGCATAGTGAGGAAGAGAGTAAAAGCACGAACGGTGATGCCGTGCAAGTTTGTGATTTCTGATCCTTATTGATATTTTGGCCTTGTTGTTCCTTTATTTATTTGAGATTTCTTATATGAAACTATTATCTCCCCACAGCGTGTTCCCCTTCCTTTATTGATTGATTACTTACTGTATTTCTTTTTCGTTGTTTATATATATATTCGAACTACACATATTTACTTGGTATTCCGATCCTAGCCTCGTCACTACTTCGCCGAGGTTAGGCTAGGCACTTACTCAGCACATGAGGTCGGTTGTGCTGATGCTACACCTGCACTTCTTTATGTTGTGCAGATTATGCAGACGGTCCGGAGGACATCATTAGTGGGAGTGGCTTCCATCTTATCCTGGAGGCTTTAAGGTATACCCGCTAGCATTCGTGGGCCTTGGCGTCTCTTCCATCCCTTTGTCTTCACTTCTGTATTGTTTTTCCTCTAGTTTCAAAAATAGTCATGTATTTCCTTCTAGACTTTGTATTTAGCACTCTTATAGACAGTTTGTGAGTTTGTGACTCCAGGTTTTTGGAAAATTATGTGTCAATGTATTGTGTTGTCTTTACTTAGTTTAAAAACCATATTTATTTATTTCCGCTGTTAAGTTGTGAGCCGTTTAGTTTATTCTGTTAAATCGATGTTAATATGCCAGTTTATCTATACACGTTGGCTTGTCTAGAGGGTTCAACATTAGACGCCATCACGGCCCGATGGTGGGATTTCGGGGCGTGACAAGTTAGTATTAGAGCACTAGGTTACATAGGTCTCACAACTCACGACCAACTTGGTAGAGTCTGAGGGACCGGTACGGAGACGTTTGTATTTATCCCCCAGAGGCTGTGAAGTTAGGATGACTCAACATTTCTTTTCATCTCTGTCGTGCGATATGAATTCTGAGTACTGATCGAGTTTCTATTCTATTCTCTCGCAGATGGCGAGGACGCGTTCTTCCCTTGGTTCTGCCCAGCATCCTGACACTCCTGCTACAGCTCCTAATCGGGGTCGAGGTAGAGGATGAGTCCGTGCTAGAGGCCGAGGTAGGGGCCGGGCTTAGCCTAGAGCAGCAGCCCCAGTGGAGGACCCTCAGTTTGAGTCTGACGAGGAGGTCCCAGTTCCGGCAGTCCCAGTTGAACCAGCTCAGGTCCCAGAGGGGTTCATAGCTACCCTAGTGCTTCAGGACGCTCTTGTCCGTCTAGTCGGACTCATGGAGAGTGTAGCACAGGCGGGTATTCTTCCTACTGCACCAGCCGTCTCTCAGGCTGGGGGAGGTTCCCAGACTCCTGCCGCCCGCGTGCCAGAGCAGCTAGCTCCACAGTTTCAGACTCCAGCACCTTAGCCAGCCGGAGTAGCTCAGCCGAGTATTGCAGCACCGGTAGCAGAGGGAGCAGCTATGTCAGCAGATGCTTTGTGGAGACTGGACAGGTTCACTAAGTTAGTCACTACTACTTTTACTGGTTCACCATCAGAGAACCCCCAGGATTATTTGGACAGTTGCCATGAGGCTCTTCGGAACATGGGCATAGTGGAGTCCAACGGAGTTGACTTCGCTACTTTTCGGTTATTTGGCGCAGCTAAGAGTTGGTGGAGAGACTATTGCTTAGCCAGACCAGCTGGATCTACACCTTTGACTTGGACTCAGTTCTCAGAGGTATTTCTGGGGAAGTTCCTTCCCATTACTCAGAGAGAGGACCTTCGGAGGCAGTTTGAGCGTCTCCAGCAGGGATCTATGTCAGTCACTCAGTACTAGACCAGGTTCATCACTCTAGCCCGACATGCTCTTATGATACTTCCCACTGATTGGGAGAGGGTTCGGAGGTTCATCGAGGGATTGATCCGGCCTATCAGACTTCAAATGTCTAGAGAGTCAGGTACAGATATATCGTTCCAGGATGCGGCCAATGTGGCTAGGAGGATTGAGATGATTTTGTCACAGGGAGGTGGTCAGGGGGCTGACAAGAGGCCCCATCATTTTGGTCGTTTCAGTGGAGCCTCATCTGGGGGAAGGGATTCTTCAGGCAGATGTCATCCTCCCAGACCCTTCCAGTCAGCTCTCTAGGTTTCCCATGGTACTTCAGGTGGTCGTGGTTCTCAGATGCACTATTCTGATCAGCAGCCTTACTGTGCGTCACCAGCTCCCATCAGTGCACCGCCGCATCAGAGTTTTCGAGGTGGTCATTTAAGTCGATAGGGTCAGATTCAGTTCCCTCAGCAGCCGAGGTCTTGTTACACTTGTGGCGATCCGGGTCACCTTGCCAGATTTTGCCCTCGAGCACCAGGTAGTTCGCAGCATCAGGGTTCTCGTGCTATGATACAGGCACCAGGTGTTCCACAACCTTCCCAGCCACCTAGAGGTAGGGGTAGAGGTGCTAGAGGTGGAGGTAGAGGTCATAGAGGTGGAGCTCAGGCTGCCAGCGGTGGGGGTCAGCCAGCAGCCGACCGTCCTAGAGATGTGGTTCAGGGTGGTGGGGCCCAACCCCGATGTTATGCTCTTCCAGCCAGGGTAGAGGCTGAGTCTTCAGATGCAGTCATTACAGGTACTATTCAGGTTTGTGACAGAGATGCTTCAGTGCTATTTGATCCAGGGTCTACGTATTCGTATCTGTCCTCTTATTTTGCACCATACCTGGTCATGCCTAGTGATGCACTGAGTGTTACTGTTTATGTATCTACACCGGTGGGTGATTCTATCGTGGTCGATCGAGTCCATCGTTCTTGTGTTGTGGTGATTGGGGGTCTTGAGACCCGTGTTGATTTGTTGCTTTTAGGTATGGTCGACTTTGATGTTATATTGTGGATGGACTGGTTATCCCCATATCATGCTATCTTGGATTCATGCCAAGACAGTGACCTTAGCCTTACCGGATTTTCCCCGTTTGGAGTGAAAGGGAACTCTTAGTCATTCTACCCGCAATGTTATTTCGTATGTGAAGGCTCGGCGTACGGTCGAGAAGGGGTGTTTGGATTATTTGGCTTATGTGCGCGATTCCAGTGTTGAGGTTCCCTCTATTGACTCGGTACTCGTGGTTTGTGAATTTCCTGAGGTCTTCCATTCAGACCTGCCGGGGATGCCACCCGACAGGGACATTGATTTCTGCATTGATCTGGCTCCGGGCACCCAGCCCATTTCTATTCCGCCGTATCGCATGGACCCGCCAGAGTTGAAAGAGTTGAAGGAACAGTTGCAGGATTTGCTTGGTGAAATGTGACAACTATGCAAGAATGTGACAACGATGCGGCCCGCATTCGTGAAATGCGATCACATTCTAGGCCGCATAACTGTCCTCAAAATGGACAAAAAATTGTCCAAGCATGCAGCCACTATGCTGTTCGCATACCTGATCTGCGATTGCATAATGGACCGCAAACCTGCGCAAATCTGAAATTTTTTATCTTTTAAGTCCCGGGGTACTTTTTACTCCACAAGGGTCCGTTTCAAGAATTTCTACAGTTATAACCACACGGGGACCCATTCGGGCATGGTTTTTAGACTTGAAATTTTACGGGTCTTTACAATGGTAACAAGAAGGCCTGGTCCCTGGGCAACTTTGGGGGTTCTTCCAGTGGTGGAAGTGGTGAAGGAGATATTAAGGGAATGGTCATTTGGACCGACGCAGTCTTTTGCTCAGTCTCAGCCAGTGCTCCACCATCAAGGCTCGAGTAGCAATGGAGGAGTCACTTCAAGCCTAATTAAGGAAATAAGAGATTTTATCAATAAAGTAAAATAAAGTAAGCCTAGCGGGAGATTCCAGCCGCAGTAGAGTCCCTCATGCCCTAGGTGTGGAAAGATGCACTTAGGAGTCTGCACCATCTAGTATGCTATGGGTGTGGTCTTAGGGGTCATATTCACAGAGATTGATCTTTGTCCCATCATAGTGCTGTTAGGGGTTTAATGCAGTCGGCCAGTTCAGCAACTACTACTTCCGCGACACCTCATCCGGCTTGAGGTACTCCAACACCCGCAAGGCGCGGTGCAGCTAGGGGTGGTGCAAAGGGTTCGGGAGGACCCAATAGGTTCTATGCTATGAGGGGTCGCCAGAGTTTAAAGGCTTATCCAGATGTTGTCAGAGGTATACCTACTGTCCAATCTCATGATGTGTATGCTTTTAAGGATCCTGGTTCAACCTTTTCATATGTTTCTCCTTATGTTTCTATGGAATTTGGGATAGAACCGAAACAACTTCGAGAGTCGTTCTGTGTTTCTACTTCAGTTGGTAAGTTCATTAAGGCCACATAGGTTTACAGGGATTAAATTGTCATAGTGCATAGCCGAGACACTAGTCTATCTCATTGAATTGGTGATGGTGTATTTTGATATGATAATGGGGATGGACTATCTTCACTCATGTTTTGCCAAGCTTGATTGCTGAACCTGAACCATGAGGTTTGAGTTTCCAAACGAGCATTGAGTGGAAGAGGGATGATGTTGTGCTAAAGGGTAGGTTTATTTCTTACCTTAAGGCCACGAAATGATCAACAAGGTATGTATCTACCATTTGGTCTGAGCCACGAACATTGATGCACCGACACTTGAGTCTATGCCGGTTGTGAATAAATTTCCATAGGTCTTTCCTGATGAACTTTGTTACACCCCATATTTTCGTACGTAAAAGTACATCGTAAGTCAATTGATGTAAGCTTAGAAATGAGATCATCATTGAAAGTACATGAACAAGTTAATCATGTTACTGTAGAGGTTGCAAATATTTAAGATCATGAATTACAAGTACCAAGATGGTTGGAAGGCTTAGAAGCTGAATGAATTGAAGAAAATAAGTTTCGTCCAAAGTCGACAAGTTGGGAATGTAATAACATGTACTTTTGGGGGTGTGGATACATTTCTTAACATGATAAGGAGGTTACTCTATGGTTTAATTTTGTCTTATGATATTCGTGTGTCATGTTTTGAAGTCAAGTGAGTTGTGGAGCAAAAGTTGGCAAAGGTCCTCAGAAGTTACATTAATAAATGCACTGAAACTTAGGTCAAATGTAGCTGATCTTTTCTCACAATATACTTGGCATTACGGGATGATATACCTACCAAATTTAATATCTACAAGTTTAGTTTCAAACACACTAAACCGTTCATCGATAAAATGTTTTAGTAGAGAGATATTCGCATTTTTGCAAGACCGCACAGACTGGTAAGTGACAAGTAGGTGTGTCATCCACTTGTTTAATCAAGGGAGCAAATAAATCCCCAAAAAGGGGTAGCCAAGGTGCCTTTTAAGGGATGAATCAGAAAGCTTCATTCACTGACAATAACTTCAGTTTTAAGCCTTGCAACTCCTCCCCCAAAAATCCCACACACACCCTAGGTGATTTCCGGTGATACGAAGCGATTATATTAACGAGAAACTCGGACAACTTGCTAATTTATCTTTCTCCTTCTTATAGCTGCGTTGGAGGACTGATTTTATTTGAAGAGGGACTAGTTTTCTGTCACGACCCCAAATCCTAAACCGGCCGCGATGGCGCATATCGTGGAACTAGGCTAGTCAATAATCATATGTTCACAATTTCTTTTAAAATCCCATTTGCAAAATCCAAGCATTTCATAAATATACAGAAATTACTGAATAAAGTAGGCCAATAAACAGTGCCACCAACCCCAAAACCCGGAGCCAACAAGTCATGAGCATCTAGAAGAATAAGTCAAAATAGACTGTCATAATACAAAACCTCCGAATGAAAGCTAGATACAACAGGGAGGGAAAAACAGAGATGTTGCGGACGCTGAACAACTACCTCTATATCCCGCAAATCTGACTCCGCACGGAATAACTGGCTAAAGCTCGATGTCTGCTCCTGAATCTGCACAAGAGGTGCAGGGTTAATGTGAGTACGCCAACTCAGTAGTAATGAAAATAAATCAAGTCTAAGCGGCAAGGAAACACATAAAATCAATGCCATCAAATCACAATATACGCAACCTTACTTTCCAATGGTATAACATAGATGTGTGAAATCGTCATGCCTTAAAACCAACTTCAGAAAATTCCTTTGAAGAATGTATATTTTTCAACACTTTAACCGAAAGGTTTAATGATAAAATAAAATGAATCATATAAAGGCCCCTTGGGCAAAACATATTTCATAAGATCAGAGTGAAAGTAGTAAAATAATAAGTAGCCCCTCGAGCAAAACATGAATCATAATCAGCCCCTCGGGCATGCCTCACAGTCACTCATAATCAGCCCCTGGGGCATACCTCACCATCACTCGTAATCAGTCCCTCAATACCTCACAGTCACTCAGCACCTCACATTCACTCATGCCTCCCAATCACTCGTCACTCGGCACTCTGTAGGTACCTGCGCTCACTGGGGGTGTGTACAGACTCCGACTTTGGAGGGGCTCCTTCAGCCCAAGCGCTAATAAACAAGCCAAATCATGGCATCAATCACTCTTAGGCTCTCGGCCTGTCTCATATCACAAATATCCTTACAACATTGGCCCTTGGCCTCACTCAGTCAGACACTCTCAACATGCCACTCGGGCCATAAATAAAATGGGGTTCTCGAGCCAAATAGTATTTCATTTCAAGAAATTGCAATATCATCAAATAGGAGTGTCAACAATTTCACAAGAAAGACTGAGTGTAAAATCATAGTTTCGAAGTTGTGAGAATATCAGTAAAATAGCCCCAAGGAAACCAGAACCTCACACCAGCAGAAATCTACCCAGATTTCAAGCCAAAAGTTGGTCTGTTTACCACCAGAAACACAACTGAGGCCCCCGGGACCTCAACCAAACATACCAACATATCCCACAACATCATTCAAACTTATTCGAGCCTTCGAAACACCAAAAAAAACGCGACAAAACAAAAAATCGCATCAAATTCAAGCCTATGAACTTTGAAACTTCCAATTTTCGCCAACTACGACGAAACCAACCAAAACACCTCCGATTGACCTGAAATTTTGCAGACATATCCAAAATGATATTACGAACCTGTTCCAACTTCCGAAATTCCATTCCGACCCCGATAGCCTATTTTCCATTGCCAACCGGAAATCACCAAAAACTTTCTCCAATTCAAGCCTAATTCTACACCGGACATCACAAAAATATTCTGAACACACTCCTAAGTCCCAAGTCACCTAACGAAGCTATCCGAGCCATAAAATCTGCATTCCAAGGTCGTTCACCAATAGGTCAACCCTCAGTTGACTTTATCAACTATTAGGCCACTTTAAGAGACTAAATACCTCAATTCTTACCATAACCACCCGGGACCCAAACCAACGGACCCAACATAACAAAAATAGGCTAGAAATATACAACAAATGCAGAAATAGGGGAAACGGGGTAAATCTCACGGAACGACCGGCCGTGACGTTACATTTTCGTGGGTTCTAATTACTCCAAGGTAAATTAATGCTTCTCTTTCCTTATCTAAGCTTTTTAAGTTGTAGCTCGATTGTAAAGACTAGAACTTGCGAGTTTCGAAAGAGTAGTATGTTGTTTGTTGTGGCATCATTTTTGGCTGGTTCTGAACTTAATTTAAAGTTTAATTCATGGGTGTTTTATTTTAAAAGAGGATTAGTTATGTATTGTAGGTTGTTTTTCTCGATTTTAAATAAAACACAAGTCAGAAACTTATTTTAGTAATCTGAAAAATAAGTTTTGAGTTCCTGAACTTGTGGGACTGTTATGTGGTAGTTTTAAATTTGTATTGTGGCTGAAAATTAGTAGGGACAATTGAATATGTGGCGGTTAATGTTGTTGATAAATTCAGGAAGGAATAATGGGTTTAAAACTATAGTTGTTTAGTCACAAACCGAGCTTGCTGCTCGACGGGATTGTTAAACTCTATTGAAAGGCTTATTGTGAGTATTGTTGATGTTGTTTGGGTTGTTGTAACTTGTGGGAAGTCATATAAATAGGGGAGGTTCTGTCTGTTTTATCATAGAAAAAAGTGTGCCGTTCAAATACGATAAGTTAGAGCATTCATATTGTGACGAAAGTATTGTTCATTGCTTGTAGACACAGGAGCTGCATGTTATGTTAGCTTAAGGATTGGACGGGATATTTTGAGGTATGTAAGTTCTTCCTTTATTTTCTTTAGCATGATTAAGTAAGTTATGTTTCCCTTATAAGGAATTCAAGCGGACAAGATGTTTGTCCACGAGTATAGTCATACAAATAGTGAAATAGATTGTGTTTGTCGCAGTTTCATGTATTCTTAAGGAGTAAATAGAGTCTTCCAAAAGGTCCTTGTCTTTTATAGGAAACAAGATGTTTAGATGTTAATTAAACATTATGTACGAATGATCTAACGAATCAGAAGCCATATAGCGTCAGTATAATGAGGGATAGTTATATACAAATGTTTCATCAAGGTAGCATAATGTATAGTTTGCAGAATGATAAGAATGTTTCGGCCTAATGAATGGAACAACTTCCACACACGTTTGTGTTCACAAAATGGATAAAGGCCCATGAAGGTAGTTACGTTGCTCTCAAGTTAAATAAGGTTGATTATATATGAGGGTGACGTTAAGAGATGACATATGTTACCTATGGAGTCATAAATTATAGAATATGATAAGTTTAGTAATAAGAATATAAGTTGATAGGGCGCAAATCTCGCAACTATTCTTACGTACTGATGAATAGATGTATATATGTATAATGAGTAGCCTCACAAGCTAAGCATATTACATAGTTATAACTAGAAAGATTCATGTAATCCCCAGAAATGAGCTGTAATATGAAATAAGGATAGAAGTACGATTTAAGAATAGTCACAACGTTCTTTATGGATAAATAATATAGAATACGAAGGATGACGTAGAAAGTGGCTAAGGAATAAGGATTGGTTATTGTAACGAGTTAGTCACAAACTTGTATGTTTATGCATACGAGTTTCTCTTTTGATGATTGAATGATGTCTGCATGAGGGGTATGAAATGAATGGTATAAGACATGATCCCTATGGACGGTCTATGATTGCAAAGGTGTTTAGTGAAGCCCTATGGATGGTCTATGAACGCATAGGTGCATAATGAAGGTTGGTTATGGACGGCCTCAGTTGCACACATAGACAAACCTCAGTACTATGAACCATACAGACAATCTATTATATTATGCATACGAGCCACTGGTTATTCATGTTATGAGTGAGCCTTACAGACAGTCTCTTATGAAACGCGTAAGTGCCACTTTTATGTTTCAGTGTAGCCCTAGAGATGTTTGATCTGTCTGAGGTAAGTATTCAGATATAAGGTGATACTAGAATAATGTTATAGATGAAGTTCAATTATATGATGGTTTCCAGTACAAATAGCATATGTGAACAAGTTTAAGTATATCGCGACATAAATTAGATATATATATATATATATATATATATATATATATATATATATATAATGCATTAACTTTTCTCGGCCAACAGAGCCTTCCCTCTACAATCTACATCCTTTGTAAGGTAAGCTGGATAACTAAATACCTAGATATGTTACGAGTCAGTATAAGGTAAGTATGATTCTCGGATCTTATTGACCCTACAGATTTCTTTCAGTATATCATTTATATATGTCACTCAGTTTCAATTAAGTTATTCATATGTTATCTGCCTTACATACATAGTACATTTCTTTGTACTAATGTCCTATCGTAGGGGCACTACATTCATGCCTGCAGATTCATGTATCCAGTTTTACGGGCTCTTATCATGGACGGAGATGATATCCAGATGAGGATTGGTAAAGCTCTATTTCATCCGGAGTACAACTGAGTCTAGAGGTTATCAGATAGTCCTATGTATATATATATTACCTATGGGTAGGTTAGTGTCCTGTCCTAACCATATTTTGATGTCAGGTACTCTTAGAGGATTTGTAGATACATGTTTAGTATGTACAATACGTCAGAGGCCTTGACGGGCCGTGTGTATTCATGTTTTGAGTACGATGGCTCGCTGATACATAATTTGCCTTCTTATAGTTACACAACACGAGTTTTGGCTATATTGGCCCATGATAGTTACAGAAAGAATGAGTTCAGCCAAGTCGGCCTATGTATGTTCTAGTTTTTGTTGAATGATCGTGAGTTATAGAGTGATTCGCTCGGGCCAGTATGGCACCGGGTGCCAGCCACACCTCCCCAGGTTGGGTCGTGACAAAGAGGTATCAGAGTAGTCTTGTCTTGCGGAGTCTACAAAGCCATGTCTAGTAGAATCTCACTTATGGGTATGTTGCGCGCCACAAATATAATTGAGAGGCTATAGGTAATTTAGGAAATTTTACCCTTTTTTTGTTTCCAAATCGTGCCATAGAGCTGAGTCATAAGAAGTCAGTATGAAGCTCTCACTGGATTATGTCAACAGAGGTGCAAGTATTACAGTAGAGCTTTAAGTTGTGGATATAAATTCCACCTATATGGAATGGAGGTTATGAAAGTGACAGAAGTGCAAGGCAAGATTTAAATATATGTAAGGTAAAGGCAAAGAAGGTACGAGATACTCAAGTTCAGAAGATTGTGAATAGTCCTAACTTCAGATAGAGGGGTAGAAGCGCCGTTGTTCAGTATCCAAAAATAATAGTGGTGTTGTCTGAAGCACATCCTCCAGCCAATGGTTTCCAAGTATCGAGAGGTCTAGTTACAAGAGTAAACAAGAGTTAGAGACGACGTGATGTCTTGCTTGAGGTTCCAAAATAACATTAGGAAATCTATGGTGCTAGCTAGTTAAGGGAAGGTTGCAAGTAGTATGAATAGATATGTGTAGGTCGCAAGCTAAAGTATGGTAAAGCAAAAAGGTTTTAGGTACACACGATTAAGGATAAGAAAATATGAGTGGTAAGGTGACGAGAATAGGTAAGTCCTCAAGATTAAACCCATCAAAACAAAAGAGCTCATGGTTTCTGTAAGTTGTAAAAAGCTCAGTATAGCCTGAATGAACTCAGAGGATTTTAAGACTAGGGGCATTTAGAAAAGATGAAATGTTTCCCTTGTAGTAGAATGAGAGTGTATAGTGATAAATGATAAGAGACTAACGTATAGGCCTTTTCTTGAGTATGATTTAAAGAAAAGGGATTTCATGAATTGCACGGGATTAGAATACCCCCATAAGACGAATCACGTTGTGATGATACGAAGTACAGTTATTGAAGTATAGTATCATCCTTAGGTAGATTAGGAAAATCACTTCAGATGTTCCCCGATAAGACGTGAGCCCTAGTGACAATGTATTACATAAGAAGTTTCAAGTTATCAATGGTAGATTATAGATCAACATTAAGGTGAATCAACAATAGATGGATAAAAGTTCAAAGTATGAGAGGAAATTAGGATGTCATTCTTTAGATGAACAGTAATAAGGAAGCATTAATGGACTTAGATTTATACATATAGGATAAGTAGAGAGAAAGAATAACTTAGAGCTAGGTAGCAGGCCTCGGTAATAATAAATTGAAGTATGTTTTATGGTATAATCTAACCTACCTAGATGTAGTAAAGCCAAAAACATAGATAACCGAGTCTATGAAACAAAATATAGCAATAGCCGTAAGTTCGACAAAGTACCGAGCGAACAATTTTATTATACCTATAGATTCCCAAAGGGACAACTTGTCATAATACTTCATAAGTTCACAAAGTGAGGCCTAGATATTGGCTAAAAGTTGGAGGAAAAAAGAAGATAAGATGTCATAGGTGAGGTAGCATCATTTACGAGATTTGAAGAATTAGACCATAGGTCGTGGTGTGAGAAAGAGGTCAAAAGGGGGGGGGGGGATGCCATGGCCTTTAGATTTATTCACAGAATATTTACCAAGATGGAAAGGACAGTACAACAATATTTGTAGGAGCTATCCAGTAATGAGACCGATAAGCACATCAGTCAACATTTGAGGACGAATGTTCCAATGGGACGAATAATGTTACACCCCATGTTTTCGTACGTGAAAGTACATCACAATTCAATTGATTTAAGCTTAGAAATGAGATCATCATTGAAAGTACATTAAATAAGTTCATCATGTTACTGTGGAGGTTACAAAATTTTAAGATTATGAATAGCAAGTACCAAGATGGTTGTAAGTCTTAGAAGCTAAACGAATTGAAGAAAATAAGTTCGTCGAAAGTCAAGAAGTTGGGAATGTTATAACATGTACTTTTGGGGTAAGACTAAGTTTCTTAACATGATAAGGAGCTTATGTTATGATTTATTTTAGTCTTATCATAGTCGTGTGTCATATTTTGAAGTCAAGCGAATTGTGGAAAAAAGTTGGCAAAGGTCCTCAGGAATTATATTCATAAATATGCTGAAATTAGGTCAAATGTAGCTGATCGTTTCTCCCAATATTCTTGGAATTACGGGATGATATACCTACCAATTTGAAGATCTACAAGTGTTTTTAACACATTAAACTATTGTAGATACCCAATTTCTCTCTCTCTCTCTCTCTCTCTCTCTCTCTCTCTCTCACACACACACACACACACACACACACATATATATATATATATATATACATACACACACTTTCAAAATAGTGTATACACATCATCATTTTGATTTACAAGCATACACAAGTACTTTTCATAATTTTTCATAATTTTTAAAGGCTTTAAATTAATTTATTTCTGCATTTTATTTTATAAATATCCAATAATTATCCTCCAAATTATTTTTGTGATGATTTAATCATCTAAACTTATCATTTATACCAATATGAGGTTTAAGTATTTTTAATGTATTCCTTATAATTACATTTGCATCTTTAAGGCTAATTGCAAATTTTGCCTATATGCATATATAATTACATTATTTATGCAAAAAATGACTTCTTTTTTTTATAATATTAAGTAATTATTTTTAATCATTTTAATGCACAAATGATATTTTTGGTATTTATTAATTTTTTTTATAAATTATTTATTTGTCAAACATTGGGTATTTAAAAGTCGGCCCTAAATTCACCCTAATTTTGGAGCTAAACTACCCAACCCCATCCCAATAACCCCTAAGCCCAATAACCCCTAAGCCCAAACCAAATAACCCCTAGCCCAACCAATTAAACTAACCCGACCCAGAATCCCTAACTAATCGTGGACGTTGATCTTTGAGATTAATAGCCCATATTACTCCTACCCTTTTAATTAACCAAACACCACCCTAACCCTAACCACTCTTCACCACCCTCTGCCTTTGAATGCTCTCAAAACTTCCCTCCTTCTCTCTGCCCAAACCCTAGCCGTCTTCCCCCAAATTTCTCTCCTAATCCCACCGGACATAAGATTACATGGTTATTCCTTGCCATATTCGACTCCCCCCGGTACTGGAACCTTCTATATACTGCTTGCCTAAACATGGCAAGTGAATCTCATCAACATCGAACCAAAGCTGGTTAAGTTTCTTGACCTTTTCCGTCTATGTTCATTCTTGTTCTTTTATGGTATGAATCTCCGTGTATCTCTGTGATTCTAACTTACCCTAAAATTAGTGTTTCAGATTCTTTTAAATCGAACAAATCTGGTTCGATTCTTTGATTTGAAATGGTATTTCTGTCTATGTTCATCTTATTCTACACAAAATTTGATTTTTACCTTTTTATTTATTTTATATTTCTGTCGATTTGTGTACTTTACCTAAAATTAAGGTTTTGATATTTTCTCTTTTCCTTACTGATTTCTATTTCTTTCCTTTCTAGTGTTTGGCTAATGATTTTCCATGTTTATGTGTTCGATTTCTACAATATATAAACCCTCCCCATTCCCCTTTGAAACAGTCTCGAATCATTAAGAAAAATTACTAAAAAAATTAAAGCTGTGTGCTCTTTGCTCTTTAATAATCTTGTTCTGCACTTTGGTTCCTAGCCAGCTGAAAGCCAAGGCTAGAATTTCTGAGTTCTTGTTCTTTTGTTGATATGCATAACGCTGTGGACTTTCATTCTTTTCTTGTTTTCACTTAACTGGTGAGTTACTAAACCTTTGTCATTTCATTTATACTTTCCTGACAATAGCATGTGTTTTCACTTCTGAAGATTGTCATTCCATATGTTTCTGGGCTGTTCTAGTATGCAATTCTAATTGTTTTACTTCAATTCTAGGCCTTTCTAATCTAAAATGCCATTATGCTTGTAGTTTGAGACATGTCTAGAGCTGCTTTGAGTTGATTAATTTCTTTTTTTCAAAAGGTTGGCCTAGCCTATGTGTTATTGATAACCACCCCTCTATTGTTTAAAATTGCTACTTGAACATGCTCTCATATCCCCTTTCTATGGATTAGTTGACTCAGTATGAGTGTATTCACCAAGTATCTAGCCTAAGTATGTTTTTGAATTTGCTGTGATAACATGTAGCCTGTTTCGATCCTGTTTTCATCATGTCTTGACTTCTCCAGTAATTTCCCTAATTAGTTCTCAACATCTCAGGTTCTGTTGCCAATTGATATGATTCCTTCTTGTGACACTAGAATTCTACACTTAGCATAATCTTGTCACGACCCGAAATCCTAAGCCGGCCGTGATGGAGCCTATCATGGAACTAGGCTAGCCAACCATTACAGACTATCATAAGATTTCATAATTTCCAAAACTTGCAGATTAAAACAGCAAATGAGATAAATAATTTATACACTACCCAAAAACCTGGAGTCAACTGTCATGAGCATCTAGGACTATAAATACAAAGTACAATAAGGTGACTTGCTACTACAAAAGTCACGAAAGGATAAGCTATGAACTGAGGAAACTAGGGAAAAAACGCTCTCCCTTCTCTCTTCTTTCTCTCTCTAGGTTTTGGCGTGTTGCTTGAGCTTGG
>ML381417.1:0-46659 GCA_005239525.1 Nicotiana knightiana
TATAGGTGGCCCCAGCATTCTTTAGGCCGAATGGCATCATCTTATAACAGTAGACTCCCCACGTCGTAATGAAATCCATTTTCTCAGCGTCTTCTTCGTCCATCCAAATCTGATGGTAACCAGCAAAGCAATCCACGAACAACTGAAGCTCATGCTTGGCGCAATTTTCAATCAGGATGTGTATGTTCGGGAGAGGAAAATCATCCTTCGGACTGGCCCGGTTGAGATCCCGGTAGTCGACACAAACCCTGACCTTTCCATCTTTTCTTGGGCACTGGCATGATGTTGGCTAACCATGTCGGATGTTTAACTACCTTGAGAACCTTGGCGTTGATTTGCTTGGTAAGTTCCTCTTTGATTTTCAGACTCATACCAATCTTAAACTTTCTGAGCTTTTGCTTTACTGGCGGGCACATTGGATTGGTCGCCAGCTTGTGAGCCGCAATGGACGTACTTAGACCAGTCATGTCATCATATGACCATACAAATATGTCTTCATATTCTTTCAAGAATTGTGTGTATTCCACTTTCTCTGATGGAGATAAATGAATGCTAATGCGAGTTTCTTTGACAGTTTCTGAATCTCCCAGGTTGATTATTTCGGTTTCGTCCAGATTGGACTTAGGCTTGTTTTCAAAAACCTCAACTTCTCTGATAATTTCATCGGGTATGACATACTCTTCTTCTGAATCACTGTCCTTTTGTTGCGTTGTCTCATTGCATGTCACAGTCATTGGTTCATCAAGACAGGAAATAGTGATGTTGTATAGATAAAATAATGAGAGAAACGATAATAAATAAATACAGATTTGTTAAAACGTAAGAGTGATTTTTGAATGTTTTGGAACATTGGAGATTTTATTGGAAAATGCGAAAAGGAAATCATTAGCAAAAAATGAAATAAATAATGCTTGTTCAGCCTTGCTACCCCGGGACTCGTCGGGTCCTGGATGGTCTGACAGTTCAATTCTTGAGGAATGATCCCTTACTCACAGCTTGGACGGTAGGGACTTCCTCCCCTTCCTCCTCCTCCTCAACAATAACACAGCAGTCCATGTCACCATCTTCCAGGAATAGATTTTTCAAGGCCGCCAATGCTTCTTCTTTCTCTGACCCCCATATTACGTCGGCATGCTGGAAGGTCTGATCAAGATGCGGTATCGACTTTTCCAATGGATAGTAAGAGCGCGCCAGGGTGGCGACCAGTTCTCGTACTCTTGCCATGTGTATTTGTATCCTAGCCCAAAAGTGGTGCCATGGTGCTTTAGCTTTATTGGTTTGGAAATCCCCTGAAGATTCTTACTGAGTCCTCCGCCAGGCTCGTATCCA
The DNA here is from genome assembly GCA_005239525.1 of Nicotiana knightiana. Lineage (NCBI taxonomy): Eukaryota > Viridiplantae > Streptophyta > Magnoliopsida > Solanales > Solanaceae > Nicotiana > Nicotiana knightiana. The sequence continues at coordinate 1,330 of ML381417.1, forward strand.
CTCCAGTTTAGTATGCTCTCGATCTTACTATCCCACCATTTGTCTTTGTCTACTGCATTGATCCGTTCAATGTGGTGGTAGGTTTCTCCACCTAGCCTTCTTCTACCTTCAATCACCGGGATAGTATGGCGACTATAGATATGATTTCTTCCATCTCCATGGATGATCACCTCTTGGTGGTTCCACTCAAATTTTACTGACTGACGCAATGTTGATGCCACAACTCCAGCGGCATGTATCCACGGACGTCCCAACAATAGGTTGTAGGATGTCGTTATGTCTATCACCTGAAATTTAACCTCGAAACATGTAGGTCCCATCTGTAGGCAAATACTGATTTCACCAATGGTAGACCTCTGAGAATCATCGAAAGCCTTTAGATTCATGGATCCTTCTTTGATCTTGTACAAACCCTTGCCCAATTTCTTGAGTGTTATCAACGGACAGATGTTGAGGCTGGATCCCCCGTCGATCAGAATCCTGGTGATGAGGTAGTCCTCACGTTGCACAGTGATGTGCAATGCTTTGTTATGACTTAGCCCTTCAGGAGGCAACTCGTCCTCGTGGAAAGTGATCTTGTGACTCTCCAGTACTTGACCTACTATATCGGCCATTTCTCCACTAGTTATGTTATTTGGCACATATGCTTCGTTCAACACTTTCATCAAAGCATTCTTGTGTCTCTGAATTCTGCAGCAATGACAGAATGGATATCTGGGCTAGAGTTTTGTTCAGCTGATCGATGACTGAGTATTGCCTGGCCTGCACCTTTCTCCAAAGATCATCTGGGCCTGTCTTAATGACAGGTGGCCAGTTGGAAGTATTCTTTCTAGACTCTGCCAAGTGTTCAGGTGTATAGACCCTGCAGGTCCTTGTCATCCCCTATGCAGCACCGACTTTTTCTATCTTGACTTTACCTTTCCTTCTTGCTTCAGCCGTGTAATCCTAAGGTACAACCTTGTCGTTGAAAGGCGGCGTGGTTGACACTGTCACTGTGATTGGTGCAGCTACTTTCACTTCAAATGGAATGGGTGCCTTAGTAGGCAGCATAACTTCAACCTCGAACGACAAATGTGTGTTTGCAGGTGGTGTTGTTTCAAACTTGAATGAGAGTGACGCAATTACCTCGACGTATCTGGATGGATGAATCTGGACTATGATGGGATTAAGAGTGATTGCTGGCTTCTTTGGGTCATCACCTCTATAATTAACCCGATCGACCCCTCTAGGTCCCAACCTTCTTCTATCTATATCATGTTGACACCCCTATGGTTTGGAAGCGGATTGTTGTGAACATTGGGAGCAACTTCCTTTGCTTGGATGACCTCGTTATCAATCATAGACTGGATCTTATCTTTCAATGAGTGACATTCATCAATTGTATGACCCTGCATGTCGGAATAGTATGCACATGTCTTGTTTGGATTGACCCATTGGGTTGGATTTTCAGGGGTTATAGCAGGGATAAGAGTGAGATAACCAACAACATTTAATCTTTCATACAACTGGTCGATAGGTTCAACAATGGTAGTGTATTATTTAGGAGATCTACGATCAAAGTTGGGTCGAGGTCTCGGGAAATTTTAGCGAGTAGGGGGTGATTGGAAGTAAGATGGCTGAGAGTTATAGGTATGATAAACAAGAGTTGATTAGGAATATCTGGGGGAAGTGGGTTGATCTGTAGACGGTGGAGACGGCTGATATGTTGGTGGAGGTGCTGAATGATCGAGGGTGCTTGATATGTGAGTGGGGAATTTCGGTATACCAACGGAGATTTGGGTCCCTGTGCAACCATTACCGTTCCTGCATCTTTCTTCTTGGATATACCACCAGGCTGTAAGTCTTTCTTGGTGGCCTGTAGTGCCTCAAAGTTAGTGACCATTCCACTCTTGATGCCTTCTTCAATTCTCTCACCCAGCTTGATGATGTTAGAGAATTTGTGGTTCTCAATCACCATTAGCCTCTCATAATACTGTGGGTCCTATTCTCGGATGAAGAATTTGTTCATTTGATCTTCATCTAGGAAGGCCTGACCTTGGCTGCTTCATATCTCCTGCGAGTGGCATACTTGCAAAAAGTTTCAGTAGGCTTTTTTTAAGGTTCTGGATGTAGAACACGTCTGGTGCATTCTCCGTATTGAACTTGAACCGGTCCATGAAGTCTGATACCATACTTACCCAGTCGGACCACTTCTTAGGGTTTTGGCTGATGTACCAAGATAAAGCATCTCCTGTGAGGCTCCTCATGAAAAATTTCATGTGAATCTTCTCGTCTCTTCCTACCAACCAGTTTATCACAATAGGTTCTCAGATGGACCCTGGTATCACCTGTACCATCGAACATTTCGAACTTAGGAGGTTTGTAACCCTCTGGTAGTTCAACATCGGGTTGTATGCAGAGATCTTCGTAGTTCAACCCTTCGACTCCCTTACTCCCTTCAATGCCCTGAACTCGACTAATCAACTTCTTGAGTTACTCAGCCAAATTCTTAATGAGCATATCCTTCTCACTGGATTCAGGTGTATAAGCAACATGTTGGGTGGAGTGAGGTAGAGTCTCCACGTATATGGGGTTGTTCTGATGACCTGGTGTTTGAGCATATAGGTGGTCACTTGTGGAGTTTTGGGGTTCAGGGATGATCAGTGGGGTGTTTCTCGGAGTGTGGCAAGTGTTGTGCTGGTGCTGTGGTGGGATAATTTGATTTTTCGGTGGAGTTTTATGATGATGAGTTGTGGGAGGATTTTGTTTGTTTGGGGTGTTATGAGGAGGTATGGGATTTTGAGTGACATCTGGAACACTGAGTGAGAAGGATAAATTTTCCAAGTTCCATACATGCTCAAGATCCCCTTGGAGTTTCAACAACCTTTGCTCGAGTTGTGTCATAGCCTCATTCTGAACTTGAGTGCCTTGATTTTCAGTGGCTTCCGTTCATTCCACTGGCGTTGTGTTTTCTTGTCTGATGTTGCTTGAATCTTCCATTTCTCCTTTGCCTTTGATTTTTCCCTTTGGCGGGCTAGGAGGAGGAGAAGGCGGAGGGCCCCTAAATCTTGTATAGTGTGACGATGATGCCAGAATGCACGAACCAACCTTTAGGGAGGGGAAATAATCAAACGAAAGAAACAAAAACAAAAACAAAAATAAAAGGTAGCCAAGTCAGTGAGGATTGTGAGAAAATATTGCAGTATTTAAACACATAGTGCAGGAATAAAATTGTGTCTTAACTTTGGAGCCTCGTTGTGCCCGAGGTAGGCCTAGCGACAAGTTGATTTGGAGAAATTAGATGCCAAAATGCCTCATTTCATTAATGTAAAATAGACAAATCCAAAACGACACTAAAATACTGAGCAGGAAATAAAGTCACTAATGGCACTTGGCCTTATTACATTTGAAAAAATCAATAAAAAGGAAACCTAGACTACTTGGTCCCAGAAGGACCTTCCCCAGGCTCGATCTTCTTGGCTCTGTCAATCAGGTTCCCCAGGTCGTACATGCCCAACAGCAGGTATACCCTTGCTAGATTCCCTCCTTCATTTCCCTCAACATTCTGGCAGTCGGCGACCTTTTTCCTCGTCTTCGCCTCTAGCTTCATCAGACCCTGCTCCAAATATTCCAGCCTTTCATTAGATTTGATAGCCCTTTTCTTCCACTCATTTATTAGTTCCACATCAGTCTTGTGTTTCTCCAGATGCTCGGCCTCGGACTCACGAACCCTTTTGCGCAGTTTATTGTATTTCACTTGAGCCTCAGCCACTTCGTCTATGACCCTGTTTCTACCGATTCCCGGCTCAACTATCCATGCTATGTTGTCTTCCAACCATGATAGGTAAAAGCGTACATGCCCTGCATGGTATCTGTCTGGATCGATGGTGTCCTTTTCTATAATAACGTTTATATGCCACATATGCTGAGCTTCGCATTTGTACGAGATGTCGCCGTCCTGAAAATCTGCCATGTAATGGCTCATTTTAGAAACTTGGGGTATAACTTGCTTCCTACATGCCTGTCTCATAACCCTGATGGGAACATAAGGGTATATGCCCCTTAAACCGATCAACACCAGGTGTGGAGCGTCCCTCGATATGATGATGAATTCACTGGTAGGGAACCACTCGAACATCCATTGAACTTGGTCCTCAGTCAAATTGTCAAAAAAATTGCGCCCATTCTGTAGCATTTTCCGATTGAGCAAACCTGTCTAGGATGTAGGTCATTCTATTAGGGTGATGGAAGGCTATATGATCATTCCACGCCCTTCGTGGAAATTCTTGACGATATTGATCCCTTTGGAGATGATCCAATAACCAAACCTGTAGTATCAGATTGCAACCCTCAAAGTGTTTGAACCCCTTCTGGCAGCGGTCCAAGGCTCGGTATATGTCTGCTATGATCATAAGGATAATGGTATATGTTTTCCCTTCGATCCCCTCCATTAAGGTTTTGGCTACCATAGCCAGTCTAGTGTGAATCCTATCTCCTTTGCTTGGAAATACTATCATACCCAGGAAGCAAACAACGAACACAAAAACCCTGCGGTGAATATGACCCAAGGAAGTAATAGAACTCATTGTGGAAAATACGATAGGATTTGTTATGGCCGTATCATTCATAGAGATAGTCAAAAGGTATGTAGGACTCTGTCAGGCACTCTAAATCATCGTTCTTTTTCAAACCCATCATTTTCAGGAACCCCCTAGCGGCACGGTTTTTCGGCACCAACAAACCTGGGATGTCCCAAGGTAATCCCGCGAAGCCCCCTATCTCCTCCAACAGGGGGTTCATTTCTATGTTGCCAAAATGGAACACAGATCTTTCTATGTCCCAGAACATAGTGGCTATTTCGATCAACATATTGTTTGGTTGGATATCTAGTAAAGAGGGAAAGTTTCCGAGGACCCTCGTCACATGGTCTTTGTCACTTGGCGAAAAGTCTTCCCACCAATCCAGCAACAGTACTGGTATTCTTTGGACCATGCCGAACCTGGGGACTTCGTGCCTCATTTTATGCAAAATAGATAAGGTTAGACCATTACCCTCGCCAGAATCGACTATTTATACACTTATGATTAGCATACATGCATTTAGTTCTCCAAATAAATTCACAAAACGTGATTGCGTCCGTTGGGATTATGAAAAACCCGGTGGACTTTTTGATAAGGTTGTCTTAAAGGGTTATTGTGCGGATGACACGTTAAACCGACTAGGTTTTACCATGATGCATGTACAATATAACAGAGTAAGGTTTCTATGAGGTTTTAGACTGGTACCCTCAAGTGGACAACTTGAGGGGGAAAGGCACGGAACCCTTAACTGCACCGCTGATCGAATAGTTTTACCGCAAATAAGCCTTTTCGAATTTAGGGGTGATATAAAATGGAAGAGCGCAACCACTCATCAAGCGTTTCTATAGGATTTGTATAGGCATGAGTGGAATATGATGTTGAGCATGATTATGCAACAATAAATGAGCAATAAAAGCATGTTTTCATGTATTTGCACGTTATGAAAGCGATAAATACAAAAGTTATGATTGAAAAGCAATTACAAAGAAAAACAAAAAGAAACATATCAGTTTTGATTTTGAAAAGAACAAGTACTTGAAAGAGATAAAAAATTAATTGCATATAAAGGGGGAAGGGGGAAAGGTCGGAAGTATTAACAAAGCAAAGACAAGTTCACAAAGCAGTTTGAAATGGTAAAAGCCTAGATATATCCCTAGCAGAGTCGCCATGCTGTCGCGCGCCCCTCTCTTCTTCCTCTCATTTCGGATAGGTCAGGGTATTTGACATTATTGGGACAACTCGTTTCCTTTTGTGAAAGGGGTAAGGAATTGAAGAGTCGCCACCTAACGAATTAAGGTGCGTTAGGGCACCTACTAAGGGTCATTTACAAACATAGATTGGATAACTAGATATAGGGTAAGGGCTTGAAATTACTTCAAGGGGAAGGTGTTCGGCACCCCTCGAAGTCCACAACTGTGGTTCCCGTCCAAACAAACTTTGTGAATTCTAAAAAAGGTAGCACATAAGCGATAAAAGCACATAGGTAAAAAAATAAAGGTTTTTGAGAAGATTCGCAGTCTAAGCACACATATGTGCTAAAAATAAGGGGTCCTAGTTTGTTTATCCTATAGGATCATATCCATGCAATTCCCGGTAATCACTCCTCAATGAGGGGCTACACGTTGAATTAGAGCAAAGGTCATCATATCCATGTCTAAACTTTCCCACCCCTTAGTGGTTATTAAGCGAGTTTATTAAACGACCTTTATGCGTGTTGTTACCCGTCCCTTCTTAGTGGTCCTGGTGGAGATTATACCTATAGGCAGTTCTAGGCAGACCCCTAAGGTTTAAAAGGAGAAAATACTAGGCGACAGACAAGAACAAATAGGACTTTAACAAATAAAGGCAGGAAAGAGAAATTAAGAGGCTCAGATTTACATCCACAAATAATGAATGTAATCAGCACGACTCAAAACACGAACAAGGGCAGTATTATTAAACATGATCCGAAAACATGATGTCGAAGTGAATATCAAAACACAGAAGATGCAGTTTCAATTTTATAAACCCAGAAGCAGGGGCCCTAATCAGTTTGCCTACTGATTTTTAAGCCTGTTAAACGTTAAGCAGTAAACACAAAAGCAACGGTTTTCTAGTTTTATAAAGGTGGGTTACCTAAGGCTTGCCTATGCATGGTGGGGAATGCACAATAGTTACCAGAATTACTAAAACAGTTTAGAAGTTGTTTTGCCTAAAGAAAGTTGTTCTAAGTGTTGCAAAGACACGGGAGTTATTACCAGTTTTACTAACACATGATAATCATATGTGAGACTGTCTTATGTCCCTTTTTCATGCAGGAGTAGTTTAGCTAGGTGTGACTTAATGAGATCCTAAAATAGGGTATCTAGTATGAACATTATAAGATGCAGACTGATTTATATGCAAAATTCCTAAAAAACATGATTTCTAGATGCACAAAAAGTTACAACATGATTTCAGAATATGCAGTAGCAACAGTTCTCATGTTAATGTTGCTACTTAGACTAGAAGCAGGATTTATAAGTGATGAAAATAATGTCAAATGAGATACTGAAACAGTAAACCTAAGAACATGATATCTAATGCATGACATGCTTTGAATATATTAGTCCTAAACATGGATTCTAATGCGCACATAGAAATGTAAGCCTAAGGCATGGTTTCTACCCCATTGATATCGACAACAGACATGGCTACTCTCCCCTTTTAACTATCAATCCCCAATATTCGTTTACAACAATTATTACAAACCAATGGGAATGAATTACATAAATAGATAAAGAAAAATAAGAAGTTACACTATAGGGAGCCTGAAAACAGGCCCAGATTCTCAGAACCTCAAATGCCCAAATGTTTCATAGCCTTTATCATATCCGGGTGTGTTAGAGTTACCTAAGGACCTCAAGGGATCCCGGGCAGTGCTCACACCCAGATTTTACAACCATAATTGAGTAAGTGCAGTGTGGAAGTGCCAGCCCCAGTGCATCAGAGTTCGGAAGGATCTCACAGGAATCCCAAGGCAGTCATACACTGGAGGGGCAAAACTTAAGGATCTAAGAGTAGAGTGAGAGTGCTTGATATAGTTTTGAAAAGGTTTAACAAGAAAGCAGTATTTAAAAAAGAGACCCAGTTGAAGTACTTTTATAAAATAGGAGAATTGTTTAGTAAATCAGCTTTTGAAAACAGTTGTGTAATTTAAAAAAACAGAAGGTCAGTCAAACAAGTTCAACAATACTTAGAGAACAAACCTTCACATAGGGATAATTGGGGATTGGGGACAAGTAGAGCCGGTATGGTGAACACATAAAAGACAGGGGTCCTTGGAAATTAGTGCAAATAGTAAGACATCGATTCAGGAGTGCTAATTAAAACAAAGTCACAGAATCAGAAGTGCTCTAGGGGATTCATGGGGTTGGGAGATAGTATAGTATAGGATTTCATACTAAACATGAATGAGAATAGCATCAAGACAACTTAGGGTAACAAATCAATAGGTGCATACCAGAACTAGGCAACCAGTACACAAGCATCAAAACAGAGTAGAGTTACATTGAGACATATTACAGGTTTATAAGAACATGCTAACCTTAAAGAGGTAAGACATAACTAGCATAATAGATGAATAAATGATGCAAGGAGGTCAATTACATATTGAACAACAAAACAATAGATAGAAACAGATTAGGAACATGATAAACTGAAGCAGTAAAAGAAACATATTGGTTTTGGACTTGAATTGAAAATAAGAACATACCAGTAAAGAGACAATAATCACTAAAGTGAAGGGACAGGAGAGCACAATATTTAGCCTTGGCTTGTAGCCGGCTAACTTAGAATAATAGTAAGTGATAAAGAAAGAGAGCATAAAACTTTGAGTGTGAAAGATAGAATTTGAACTAGTGTGTTCGTGTGTGTTGAGTGAATTGTCTGTGTGAGATGTAAGAATATGAGCGCATATATAGTAGTTTAGGAGTAAAACAGAAATAAGGTAAGAGAAACAGAAATCAATCAATCAGGAAATCATAGGATTTAATCACGTGAAGGATTTCAGAATAGACTTCTTCAATTAAGGGCAATTAGCCAAACAGTAATACAGGGGTTAATTAAGGCAAGAAGTTCAAACCAAATAAGGGAGTTCAGAACAAAATAATCAGAGGTCTAATTAAGGAAAGAATCATGTAAAGGGATCAGTAAGGATCCAAAAATTTACGGACATTCAAATAAGGCAAGGATGACTAATTAAGATAGTAAACAAGGAAACAAGCAAGACTTAGGCATACAAATCTCTAACAGAGCAAATCAATCAGCCCAAGTTTCAAAGTAATACTGATTTCTGGAAGAGAATATAATTTCCCCTAAATAGAAAATAGGCTAAGTAAAACTTCACAAAATATAGAAATTAGCTGGAAAACGGATGTGAACCCTAATAGAGATTAATTTGGGAGGAAATCACAGAGTAATGGATTCGACAAAAGAAAAGCATCTAAGTCTAAGAAATAGAGCAAAGTAACACTGAAAGTACCCAGAATCGAAGAAAAGTTAGAAAAAGTCAGAGCATCGCACAAGATCAACTAGGTTTAAGGGCACAAATCAGTCATAAAGATGAGGGAGAATCGATTTAAACGCTTAGAAGTCAGAAAAACATTTGAAAGCAGCTCGCAATGAACCCTAGTTTTAGGAAAAATCAGAATAATCACTTAAAATCATAAGTTTTTCCAAAGAAATCATGTAATAATGCTTGATTAATCTCAGATCTATACAGATCTGGAGAGGATCGAAAAATAATATACTAGGTTTTTAGAAAACATGCCAGAGATGAGAATATAGGTTTAGAAACCATAGAGTTGTAATGAAACAAGGCGAGATTCTAACTTACAAACGAAAAGTGGCCTGAGACAGGCCAGCGTACATAGACTCAAACCAGAGTCGGTCGGAATCCTTTGAAACCCTTTCAAGGATTCATAAAATCGAAGAGCCACGGAGCGTAGAAGGCCAGGACTGGCCGGAGAATGCATAGAAACATCACAAGGTGGAGTTTATGCTGGTGATGGCGCTTGAGAGCCTGGGTTTGGTTGAGAGGATTTGAGAGAGAAGAGAGGAGTGACGGCGGGTGTGTGAGGGAAATGAGAGGTGGGGAGGGGGGGTAGTCTCTTAGGTTAAATTAGGAAAGGATGAATCTGGTCCGTTGATCCGAAATGATCAACGGTCCAGATTAAGTAGGAATTGGGTCCGGGTAGATTTAGGAATTGGGCTTGGGGTATTTGGGCTTGATTTAATCAGGTTTGGGCTGGTTTAATAGGGAGTGATTAATCAATTTAGGCTAAATTTGAAATAGGCATGGGCTATTTGTTAAATACCTAGATAGTTTAATTAAAATAGTTTTATAAGGTAATTACTATTTATAAAAATGAATCATATGCATGGAAATAACTTTAAAATGATTATTTTATATTTAAAATATAAGAGGCTAATTTTTGGTTAAAAAAATAATATAAATTTACATTCTTGGGCTATACTTGCAAAGCTATTGCAATTATATCCAAAAGATGCTTTGGCTAATTATAAAATAATGTGATCTTATTAGGACCATTAACAATGAATTAAATCAAGAAATGCCTTTGAAATCATTTGTGATGCGATTTTATAATTATTTATTGAAAATAAAATGCTAGATAAATTAGACAAAATATAGGAAAATTATGGAAAAATACCAGTCGTTGTTAATGCATGATTTTGAAGGTACATATGCAATTTTAAAAATATTTTAGTAAATATTGGGTATCAACAGCAGATCAGCTGGTGCGTCAATCTGTTCCTGGGGAGGAGATGGAAGCAACTTTACATGATTTCCGTGAATCACCATATGAGGGGTACCATGGTGGAGACAAAACGGCTGCAAAGGTACTGTAGTCGGGATTCTATTAGCATAAGTTATTCAAGGATGCACATGATTTTGTGAAGATGTGTGATAAGTTCCAAAGGATTGGTGCAATTTCGAGAAGGCATGATATGCCATTGAAAGGCATACTTGAGGTTGAAATCTTCGATGTATGGGGAATAGACTTTATGGGGTCGTTTCCAGCATCAAATGGTCATCAGTACATCTTGGTTGCAGTTGACTATGTGTCAAAGTGGGTTGAGGTTGTGGCTTTGCCTACAAATGATGCCAAAGTGGTGGTGCGATTTGTGAATAAAAATATTTTCTCCAGATTCGGGACTCCGTGTGCTTTGATCAGTGACGGAGGTACTCACTTTTGTAACAAACTATGGGCAACCTAAGTATAGGTTGAGACACAAGGTCGCAACTGCTTATTATCCGCAAATCAGTGGTCAAGTGGAGGTCCCAAATAGGGAGGTGAAGCAAATTTTGGAGAAGATAGTGAGCGCAAGTAGTAAGGATCAGGATAGCAAGCTAGATGATTCTTTGTGGGCATATCACACGACATACAAAACTCCAATTGGCGCTTCACCCTACATGTTCGTATATGGAAAGGCCTGTCACTTTCTTGTTAAGCTTGAGCACAAAACATATTGGGCGATCAAGAAGCTCAACTTTGATATGAATCTAGCAGGGAAAGAATGGATGTTGCAACTAAATGAGCTGGAAGAGTTTTGACTGCACGCATATGAGAATGCGAAGTTATATATAGAAAAAACAAAGAGATGGCATGACAAACACATTTGTTTGAGATAATGCTTGAAAGAGTAAATTGTGCACCAGTGAAGTCTGAGTAGCCGAGTGTCATTGTATGCGATGTGGGATTAGTGTGAGGTGTTTTTCAATAGCCCGGGCTTATGTTCCATGTTCACCATATCATAATCACGCTACCCGTACCATGTATCTTGTATTATGTATGCTGTATCACCTTGTTAAATTTTGCTAGTGTAGTATATTCATTGTAGATATTGAGGACTCAATTATTTCTTGCTTGAGCTAAGGCTAAGTCATGGCCATATTCGACTACCTGAATTATGTGGCACGGGGAAGTCTTGAGTACCCATCGCCTTGTGATGAAACATATGTTCCCTTTGAACCAATATTGTGAGTAGACTCTATAGAGCCTTTGGTTTTATGTGTGGGGTCATCTTTGACTCTCACGATGACCTTGGGCGAATTTCTTGATTCATTGTCAGATTCATGTTTATCGTGTGTAGGTTGCTATGGCGCGTGCCAGTGCTACCAAGGGAAAAGAAGAGGAGAAGTCCTCCACTACTGCTCCCCCTCCCAAAAAACGCAAGCAAGGTGAAGGTTCATCTCGGCAAGCTAAAGGAAAGTAGGTTGCTAGCAGGACGAGGAAGGCACTATCATAACCATGACCTCATTTGGATCTAATTCGTGAGAATGCCACCCAATGGTATCATACCTTTGTGCCATATGGGCGGTACATCCCCAAAATGGGAATTAATGTGAAAACTCTGGAAAAAGAACTTCCTGGATGTGCTTGCCGGGTTGACAGAATTGATGATGGATAAGTTCCTAGATTGCCCGGGCCATGCAAATTTGATCACGGTGTGAGAAATTTATGCAAATTGGAATGGGGACTTGTTCAAGTCATGGTACCACGGAAAGGAGGTGCCAATGGATAGGCGTTCCTTATGCGAATTTTGGGGAAGTTGATGGCCCTAACTTACGGAGGGTGCAAAAGTTAGTCAAATGCAAAAGATACCCGGCTATATGTCACACTCTATGTGGCATTGATTCTAATGCAAAGTGGACACAGACTAAGGGGGATGGCCATCTTGAGATGCTCTGCTTCGACTTCAACAAGACTGCCAAGGCATGGAAAAACTTCGTGTAGGCTAGACTAATGCCGGTTGAGCATAACAACGAATGCATTTGATCCCGAGTGTGCTTGGTATTTTTTTTGATGACTGGTCGACCCATCAATGCGGGTGAGATCATGCTAGGGGAGGTGTCCTACACCCGCTTTGGGCGACAAATAAAAAGATTCTTCTTTGGCAACCTTTTGACGCAATACATGCTCTCCCGGGAGGTCCCTGAGTACCCCGACTATGATGAGGTGGTGGAGGCACCAAAGGGATTGCTGGACATTACATACTTATTGGAGTCTACGTCCAAGCTAAGCCAGGCTACAAGGAATGAGAAGGGTGAAAACATCAACATGAATCTCTATAGCTCCCTGAATGTGATAATGAGCAAACTAGGTCTGACGGATGAGGAGCGTATGCATCTATGCAATGATCTCTCTAGTTATTCAAAAGAGATGTTTGGGATTGCGTCTGGTAGCCCCATCCACTCATCAGAAGATGAGAACACCTTCAAAGGCTCAGATGATGAGGATGATATCGGTGATGATGTCACAAGGCCACTGGCTTTGGTGCCTTTGGGAGCGTGATGACGATGAGCCTGGAGCTGTGGCTGGTGGGCATTCTAAGGAGGAGGAATCCAACTAACAGTGAGTTCTTCTTTCCACCTTACTCTATTTTGAATTTTTATATGCATCGGGGACTATGCATTATCTAAGTGTGGGGTGGGGGAACTACTCCCTGATTTGTAATTGTACAGAACTTTATTTATCATTTTTATTTTTTTTACCTTAGTTTAGAACTCACATAGTCTAATTAGTTAGTAGTTGTTGTGAAATAAAGAAATAAAAACAAATAAAAAAAAGTTCGGACTTTTACCGACGATGGATCTTTTGGACGGTTTTCTCGAGGGAATAAAGTTTGATTAAAAATATCAAAGAGATTTTCTTTTATTTTTGTTAGGATAGTTAGGTAGTATCCCTTGGTTTTTCTTTGGACGCCAGTTCTTTTTCAAGGGTGTAGCTTTAACCAGGTGTTTTTTTAGGAGTAGGATAAAAAGAAAACTAAGTTGCTCTGAGATACCTGTTGACATATTTGGTGCTGGCATATTAGGCTATGTCATGCGCTCTGTCTTCCTGTTATGTTTGATTTGAATTGTAATGCCTAAGTAAAATAAATAGCCTACTCTGTGATGCTTTTTTCTCAGTTGTTTGACTTGTATGTCACCTAGTGCATTATTGCTTAAATTTTCCTAACAATATGTGCTTACTTGACTTGAGAGTTGAACAAAACCGTCTTGAGTCATGTGCAATGTGTGTGTAAAGGCTTGTGTTATTCTATGTTATCCGGTGTAGTCTAGAACTTTCCTCGTATGGTAATTGAAGCGAAATTATTAAGTTGTGCTAGTCAAGGTGTGACGGAAGCATTTTTAGCTTGATCATAGATGTGCTTGTCACTTACAAATAAAATGTTTCTGTTGCTAGCCCCTTTGAGCCTATAGACCTTTTCCTTGGCACCCATATTACAAGTTGTATCCCGATTTTATTCGTAACTTGAGCTTGTTGAACCTTTACCTCCGAAGTCACTTAGTCACTAAAAGAAGTAAGGTGAGAGATTTGGAAAGTAGATTTTGAGTGGGACCATGGAAGGGCCCATAAGGTGCACTAAAGTTGTGAAAATTACCACTGGTCGATGAACCTTAATATATGGAGTGTGTGTAGAAAAAAAGAGAGAAAAGAAAATTGCAACAACAAAAAAAAAATAGAAAAATAATGTTGATAGTCAACAAGAAAGAAAAAAACACACCTTCTAATCTTACTAATTCGTGCTAGTGGGGATGTATAAGTGCTTAATTGAAGAAAAGGGCTATGTTGTGTTTTGTGGCGAGTATATGCTCAATTCTTGACTGTAGTGTGTTAAAGTGCTTAGGAAGGTTAGTAAATATTCCTAATTGTATCATACCTGTCCCTTAGCCTACATTACAACCCATAAAGTCCTAATTGATCCTAGATTTCACTAGCTTAGATTAGTAGAGACGTACACTACGAAAAAGCTTATGGTACGACCACGGGATGCACACAATTTCTTTGTGAGCTTAAGAGAATTTTTTTCAGTTATGTGATGTCCTTAATTTATGCTCAAAGTTATACTTGAATGTTTGGACTATTTTCATATTCACTCTCTTATTTGTTGGTGAGGACACTTGATCTCATGACAGATTGGTAATGTTGTGAACTTCTCTTGTTGGGTAAGTGCGCGAGTTGATGTGCTTAGTGGTAACGGGTCGACTCTTGAGGTAGGGTGGTTATGAGTATGTTGTTTTAATTGGTTTAATTGCATTGTGTATACGTGGGCATGTATAAAACAGGAAGAATGTGAAATTCATTTGTTCATGCTTGATTGCCGGTATCGATTATAGTCAAAGGTAGAGTGTATGATTAAAAAATTGAATTGCTCCTCCTAGTTGAAATGTATGTTGTTAGGTTGTAATTATAGTTCCATTGCTCGAGGACGAGCATGAGTCTAAGTGTGGGGTGTGGATATTCAACTTAAAGTATGTATCTTTATATACATATTGCCTCAAATTTTACTCATGTTTCGTAGATTTCGGATGTGTAATGTAATGATTTGTGCTAATAAATGAGATTTTTATGTGTAGGAATCATCTGGAGACAATTTGAGATGAAGGTGCACGAATTGAAGAGAAAAGGGGAAAAAGGGGAAAATGTCACAAAGTAGCGCCACATGCAGCGCAGGCCTCTACCTGTAGTGCAAAAAAACAAAACCCCCAGATTTCCAGCACCCCACGCTGCCCTGAGCGCTGGTGACATGAATTTGTCCTACTTTTCCTGGGACTCGGTTATTTCGACCCCAAGACGCTCCTAAGTTCGTATTAAAGCGAACCTAAACCTATTTTGGTAAGGGGGACATCACTTGGGGAGGAAAATACAAGTACGAAACACTCGGGAGCATGGAATTCATCAATTCTTCCAATCTTCTTCTAGTTATCATAACTTTTATGTTTAAAAACAATATTGTGATTGTTGCTATGAATGAATTGCTAAGAACCTCATTATCTGGGGGTTATGGGTCGTTCTTGACTATTGTAAATTGACAGTTTATTGTTTTACTTGATTTTATCATATTAATTTGTTTATTCGATCTTGAACTTAATTATTCTATTGCGTGGCTAACAATAGAGTACTATTTATGAATTTATAGTTGAACTCGAAAGTGGGAATTATAAATTTCATATAGGATTGAATAAAGTAAGTTCTTGAATCTTGGCATCGGAGAATAGATTCGTGATTAGGATAGACATATACTAGTTGTCTTACTTGGTTATTTCTGCAGGAAATATACATGCATTCTTGTTAGGTTTGATTCTATAGACATATAGTCTTAGGTTGGCTTGAATAGGTGAGCGAAACGTCGAAAGAACTTCGCGAGCATAATAAACCCTGCTAATCAATAAATTAGTTAAGTCAAGTGATTTCATCAACCTGGAAAACACAATAGGAGAGACGTCAATCCCATAACCCTGGAATATCTCCATCTCATTGAATTCTTTCTAAGTGTTTGTTTGCTCTAATTGCGATCTTATTTTCCTGCTTGCTTTTTAGTCCTAGTAGTTTAGTTACAAAAATCACAATCATCTTCTTCACACTCACTTGAGCATTAAATTTATAAATAAATTGGACTGGATAATATAGTTGATCATAAATCCTCGTGGGAACGATACTTTCTTATCATTTTTTTACTTGTCGACCGCGTATACTTGCTTATGCGTTTGGAACCATCAGTAACTAAGTTCTAAATTTAAGGGTAAAATTGTAAGTTTAAGCTAAATTGTTACCAAATTTAGAAATGGGTCATTCTTTTTGGAACAGACCAAAAAGAAAAATAGGTTCATATAAACTGGAACAGAGGGAGTAGTATTTTATCCTGACATTAAATATAGAATACATCACTTGATAGCTAAGTCTAAGTGGACGTTTGGTAGGATGTATTATAAGAAAAATAATACTATATGTGTTAGCTTTGGTATGATTAATCTCTTATTTGATAGTACCTTTTAATCTATGTATAAGTATAACTAATACTACACGTATTCAGTACTATTCTTATACATAGCAAACCATGAAATTAACAATCACAATTTTTATTACGTGGATAAGCATGTATAAAGACAGAACTGCCCTTTCAAAATCTTTAATACACAAAATCAAACAGTCGATAATAAATAATTCCACATAACTAATCCCAACATTACTGATTGCAATATTACTATTAGACCTTATTCAGTAGCTATTCTTATACACTATTCTTATACACCCTACCAAACGAACTCCTAAGTCCTAAGGATGATAATTGTTTGGTGCATTTGGCATAATTCACGGGTATATCATATCTTAACTTCACCAACCAAGGGTGAAACTAGAGTATTAAATACGTGTCCAAAAAATTTAGTAGCTCTTGTTTAGATTTTATATTTATATTAGAAAATTCTTTAAATATATATAATATATAATTACAGACTCGTAACTAGGCAATTATAAATTCGGTAGCAAATTCAAAAATCATAAACTTCAAATATTGAATTTATTTAGACCACCAACTTGTATCCTATTAATTAAATATATGTAAACGTCATAGGAAATCAAATAATTTAATGAAAACCTCTCAACATCTAAGCATATTGCATAGCACGAACCATTTTTTTTAATTATCGTTAGGTCACGGGTTGTTTTGAAAACAAGAAGTCATTCCACCCTTTTCCTTATTGTACTTTTATTAGTTTTGGGCAGAATAGCATACGAGATACTAGTACTTATTTCGGTTTGACATCTCGGTTCCTGTACTTCATAAAATTTTATCCAGACATTTCTACTCGTTCAAAACAAGTCTTTTAAATCCTCTCGACCTCGCGTGCTCTTCAACGATCCTATGAGGATGACACATTCACGTCCACTCAGATTTTTTATGCCACATCATTATTTTTTCACTTCATTTCAAAATTTTCTACTTCATTTCTTATTTTATTTTCACTTCACTTCACTTCACGTCTTCCCTCTACTCTCTATCTCTGGTTATTCCCACTTCTATGCCGCCAGTTTCACCACTCCAAATAGCCCCCCACCCCCTTCATTAATCCACCATCACAACCCAAAATTTCCCTTGCTCTACTACCTCAAATATACACATCAATCATTCTTCAAAATGCTCATTAACAAATGAAAACAGAAACAAAGAAAGAAAAAGAAGAAAATCAAATAGTTGATAGAATTAACACTTCCTAAATCCTTATAAATCATCCAAAATAAAACACTTCGGAATTATGCAATTCTCACTCTTCTGTGGAGATAGCAATCCTATTTAGGATGATTTCAAGATATTGTTTCAACAAGAAAACCCATGTGATCTTTATCATTTTTATGAACCAAAAATTGTTTAAAAAGAGAAAAAAAGAAAACTCATGTTCATTTGGGTCTCCAACTTCTATTATCTGAATGAAATCTCACCTACTGGCTTATACTGTTAGCAAATTACGTGTTGTTAGTTGACTTACCTTTAGATTTGATTTTCTTCTTTACAAACAAAATGGAAGCAAAACCCAAAGGTGAAAGATAATTTTTTTGCGACATCAAAGAGGTAAATCTTGGGACTAAATATGAAGGTAAGTATGAAAGGAGAAGAGGAAAAAGAGTATATGAAGGGGGAGGGTTAAGCGAAGAAGAGGACTAAGGAGGAAATTAAGGGAGGGTAGCCGGATTCAGGGAAGAAGAAATTAACTTGAAGGGGGAAACTTTTTAATAATAAAGTAATAATTTCTTAACTTTTTTTTATTTTCTTTTATTTAATCTTTTTTTAAAAATGAATTGTTTACACTTTATACGCGTGCTAGGGCTGTTCATTTGGATCGGATATCCGAAATCCGAACCGATCCATTCAATTTTGAATTTCGAATTTCGGATTTCGAATTTCGGATTGGTATATTTTAATCCGATCCGATCCGAAATCCGAAATTATTAGGCAATGTATAAATACTACACTTTAATTTCGAATAGTCAGTACTTCTTTTACATCTTCGTCCAAGTTATTACCTTTACAATTACTAGATTTAGCTATATTCGCACCATAGTACGCTCATAATTGTATAAACATGATTTTTTTCTTAATGCATTGCCTCTTTTACAAAGAAAATATACATATTAGTTTGCAACTTTGAAGCATAATAAGATCCGAAATCCGATCCGATCGAAACTTTAAAATCCGAATCTGATCCGACATAATTCGGATCGGAGTCAGATTGCATTTTCTAGAATCTGAAATCTGAAATCTGAATCTGAAATGTGCTAAATTTGATCCTATCCGATCCGTGCACAGCCCTAACGTGTGCATTTCACACATTCGTCCAATTCAGCAGATTCGATGCCACATAAGCTTGATGAAGGGAATAAAATTGCCCAGAAGTAAAAGAGAATACAATCAAAATCGTGAAGTAAGTCGTTATTTTATTATCAGAAAAGGGTTAAAAATGCCTCTAAACTATTGGAAAATGTTTTAAAATACCTTTCATCCATCTATTAGGCTAAAAATACCCTTCCATCTACCTTTTTGGTTCACTTATGCCATTTGACCGTTAGGTCAATGATGAATTAAAAATAATAATTATTTAAATCCACGTGACAACTTCTTATTGATCGAAATTAAAACATTTAAGCTATTCCAAACACTAACTCGGCCCGAATAAAAAGTTCAACTAAAACAAGGACTAGCTTATCCAAAAAAAACAAGGTCCTTGTTCGTACTTTTTATCCAAAAAACAAGGATATCGATTTAAAACATCTAAGCTAGTCCCTTTGTTAATTAGGTAACTGCTTAAGTTAAAACTGCTGAGAATCAAGAAAGAAAATATCAGGGGTTTGGATCGATCAACCAATGTAGTACATAGGGTCAGGGACTTTGAAAGTACGAGCACCCACGTTTTCTCCGATCAGATCACTCCATTGGTCTCCAATGTTGCCAACAATTCTGTATCCAGCTTTCACCAGCTCTGTTCTCTTGCTTGACTTAAACTCCACTGCTGTTCCCGAATCGTTATCTCCCCTTCAAAAGTTTAAGAAAGAAAGAAACACTTTTATAAGTTATTATCTAAAACAAGTCTCACACATTTATGTGACGACTATATGAATCATGACACATAAATTGAGACACATAGATAAATAGAGTAGTAGCTATGCTTACTTCAGTGCGAGCCTTGCCCATTTACTGTAACCAGCTTTCTTGAGATTGGCGATCCTTACTTGTTTGAAAGACTCTCGAGTCCCTGTTATGAAAACTGGCTTGATTCCCAGAGACAACACTGTTTTGTATACTCCAAGTATCGAAGGAATGGCAGGTGCTTTCCCCTCGGCCACCCACGCATTAAACTTTGTATTGTTGTAAGGTATAGCCCTGCACAAAAATGCGCAATAGTAGCTACTAAAACGTCTAAATAATTACGTACATAAAAAGGAATTAATTATTGTTTTATGGTTTTTGGCATTTTTACCCAAAAGCAACATCAGATCGAGCGTAGTAAGGAAGATTAGAGAGAGTGGTCTCATCAATATCAAATACCCAAACGTCCTTTCCATCTCCGCCTAGTTTGAGACTCTTGGCGTACTCAATAGCGGCATTGGCCACAGCTTCACAGTCATGACGATATTGTTTGCCTAATATGTAATGACCTATATAGTTTTCGCATGCGCTTGGCACCAATTTCCAATTTTGAAGGTTGTTAGTCTCCACAGCAAGACGCCAACTAAGACAGTCTAATTGTGAGACGCGATAACCAGAAACACCAGTCTGCGGCCTTAGACGGTGAATTTCTACCACATGGCTTGTGAACTCTATATTACTGGAAGTAGAGGCCACTGTCACCGTTACCATAGTAGTTGAAATAAAGAGAAGTAAACTGTAAGACCTCATGTTATGGTTTTATCAAAACGATAGAAAAGAGAGCAATGAAAGATATTTAGACAAGCTGGTATATATACAGTGAACTCAACTGAAGCAAGGCATGAATCTAACATGTTATCGTGTTAAACCACATGAATAATGCTTTGTCAGGGTTGACATTCGCTCTTATTTATTTACTGTTATATTTCATTTTCATTTTCATTTCTTGTCAATCTTACAAGAAAATAAATCTCCTAAGAGGGTGTTTTATAAATATTTTTTGACTTATCTATATGTTTAGTAAATATCAGAAAGGCTTATAAGACAACATCAGTCACACTCATTATTAAATTATCCTAACTAACAACTTTTTAGCACTTTTGTATATATTTTAGCAATCCCTGATATCCCTTCTAAAAAAGCTCTCTACGAATCCATTTCCCCCCTTCCTGCTTTTCCATTTAACAATACTTCTAATTTTATTTTCTCTAAATAATTTTATGGGCATTTTAGTAAAATAAGCACTTTCGTATAAAACACACCAATCAGTTATTATCAGTTCTAGTATGTCTATCCAAATAATAATTGTTTATTTATAAAATAAATATCAGCACTTGAAAGTTCTTTTTTCATTTAGCTACTTTTAATTTGATTCCTAACGGGCTCTAACATATGAGAGAAAGGACAAGTTGGAAAAAGAGAATCAACACATTTTGTTATTCTTGAAAGTCTCTGTGCAGAAAATACTTAAATAAAATAGAAATTGCTTAAATATATAATATGGTTAGCACGCGTTTGTATAAAACAAATATCAACACTTAAAAGTTCTTTTTTCATCAGCTACTTTATATTGTTAACTTTCTTTCTTTCTTTTCTTAAAAGAAATTTTTTGTAATATACATTTTAGATTTGTTACACAAAGTATAATAGAAATATTAATATGATGGACAAATTGGTCTATTTCAAGTTACAATGTAGTTTTGTTACACTAAATATTAAAAAAGGATGGTTTGCATAATATATATCTAAAACCATAAGGGAGGTGTGTGTTATAGGCCAAAACTTTATGGGAAGTTTATAAGATTATCCCAATAATATAATCCGCACAATTTGCGATTTTTGCTTGGCGTTTATCGAAAAGATAGTAAAATAAATTATCTTGTCTACTTTTTCAAAATCTCGAATAATTATTTGTTATGATCCGATAGGTTATCTAGAGTTTTAAACCTTAATTCTGTGTTTTGAAGCCTCCAATAACTTCTTTAAGCCTTTCTCGATTTGTGTGTACAGTCCAGGTATTAGCTTTTACGTTAAAAATTTTACTTTAAAAATCTATTTGAGTTGACTTCGGTCAACGTTTTGAGATAACAGACCTGGATCCATATTTTGACGATCCCAGTAGGTCCGTAACGTGATTTGGGACCGTGTCATATGCCCAGAATCGAATTCGGAGGTCCCCTAGCTCGAGTTATCGTTTTTTGTCGAAATTTTGAAGTCTAAGGGTTTAAAGAGTTTAAAGATTTGACCAATAATTGACTTTGTTGATGTCGGGTCCGTATGTTGGTTCCAGAACTCGATATAGGTCAATTACTATAATTATGACGTGTCTTCCAAATTTGGTGAGAAACAGAGTTGGTTTGACGTATTCAGACGTTCGGTTGTTAAAATAGAAGCTCTTAAGTTTCATTGAATGTTTCATTTGATTTGGTGTCTGATTCATAATTCTAGATGTTATTTTGGTGTTTTGGTCGCACAAGCGAGTTCGTATAAGGTTTTTGGACTTGTGTGCATGTTTGATTTGGAGCCCCGAGGGCTCGAGTGAGTTTCGAATAGGCTACGGAAAGATTTTGAACAAGTGTTTCTGGTGTCTGTTGCAGATATCGCATTTGCGAGCCTCACATTTGCGAAGAAAACATCAAAGTTTCCGCTTTTGCGAATTTGCTATTTTCGCTTTTGCCAAGTCAGAGTCGCATTTGCGACTCAACATATTATTGAGGATGTTCGCATTTGCGAAGAAGAGGTCCACATTTGCGAGGGCATCAGGGTTCGCATTTGCGACCAATTTATCGAAATTGCGTTTACTGGGCTTCAGAGGAGTTCGCAATTGTGACCTCTTTCTAGCAATTGCGATCATGATATCGAAATTGCGACATCTGCAGCTGGGTAAAAGCTAAGTTGGACGGGATTGTTCATTCTTCCAAATTTTCAAACCTAGAAAACCTTAGAGGCGATTTGTAACGACCTGACTGGTCGTTTTGAGAAATTGCATCCAGTTTGGCAGTTTGAGGTCACGAGTAGCTTCACTCAGTGTAATATAACTTGCGTGCATCGTCGGTTCGGGTTTCTGAGAGGGTCGGAAAGGATTTTAGGAGTGGCTCTCATTTTAGAAGTCCGGAGTTGAAGGAATTGACCCAGGGTTTGACTTTTGAGTATTTGACCTTGGATCGGAGTTTTGACAATTCTGGTAGGTCCGGATAGTGATTATGGACTTGGGCGTATGCCCGAAATTTCATTTGGATATTTCAAAAAGGTTTCGGCATCATTTGGCGGAAGTTGGCAATTCAAACTTTTAGAATATTCCTAAGTTTGACCATGGTTTGACTTTAAGGCTATCGAATCCGGATTGTGGTTTTGGAATTTGGAATAGGTCTGTTTCGTCAATTGGAACTTGCCTGCAAAATTTGGTGTCGTTTGGAGTTGATTTGATGTGGTTCGGACTCTTTGTTGCAATTCTAGAAGTTCTTGAAGTTTAGTTTGATCTCCATGCGCTTTGGCGTCCGATCCGTGGTTTCAGAAGTTATGTTGAAGATTTAAGCGTGCAAATGAGTTCGTGTTGTGTTTCTGGGCCAGGGTGCATGATTGGCTTAGAGCCTCGAGGACTCGCGTGAGATTCAGATTGGTTTTGGAAAGATTTCTTTCATAATCTTTGATTTCCGGTTCTAGTGTCATCGCATTTGCGATGTTTATGTCGCAAATGTGACTATCACAATTGCGAAGCAGCCTCGCATTTGCGAAGCTGAGCTGCTGAGTAAAGGACTCGAATTTGCAAGGAATTTATCGCTTTTGCAAGGAATTTGCTGCTTTTGCGAGGCCTGTTGAGTTCGCATTTAAGGACTCAGCATCGCATTTGCGATAAAGGCCTGAGCTGAGTTTGTTTGCATTTGTGACACTCTGGTCGCATTTGCGAAGGCAGCAGGGAATTCCAATCTTTTCTTTTGCGATAATTTGTTCACATTTGCGGGGTCGGATTTGCGAACCCCATGTCGCAAATGCGACATTTGTAACCTGTTAAGTGCTGAGAATTCCGAGTTTTTGCTTCATTTTCCAAATTTTTGAACCCTAGCTTCGAGGTGAGGCGATCTTGTGAAGATATTTTCATACCAAGTCATTCGGTAAGTATCTTTAATCAATTTCCAACTATATTTCATGACTTTATACAAGATTTAACATCAAATTCATGAGAATCTAAAGGAAAATTTGGGAAAATTTGTAAAATCTTTCAAAATGTAAAAATCTTGATTTGAAGGACAAATTAGTAACGAAACTTCATAATTTTGGTATTGTTGAACTCGTATCGGAATGGGTGTTCAGATTTTGTAAATTTTGTCGGGTTTTGTAAATACAGGCCGGGGGAGTTGACTTTTTACAAATTGTATAAGTATCGTAGCTTTGCTAATTGAAAGTATTTTCTCTTGCATTGTTTGATGTATTTAAGTCATTTTTGGCTAGGTTGACCCGAGCGTTGGTGAATTGGTAAAGGAAAAGCTAAATTGTATATTGAATTGGCCGAATTGAGGTAAGTATCTTGTATAACTTTGTGTGGGGAAAACCATCCCTTAGGAATTGAGTCAATTGTGCTATTTTGATATGTGAAAGCCGTATACGCAAGGTGACGAGTGGATACACAGTTTATATGTGGTATTGACCAGTTAGATTGCCTCGTCTCTTTCCATACTTTTAAGTAAATTGTCATAAAATATGGTATCTCTTTGTTAGATTACTCTCACATGTTCTATATGATGTTGTTAGTCCTTATTTGCTTCCTATTTGTTAGTTGGGCTCTATATGCCTTGGTTTTTGTCATTTCCTTCATTATTATATTGTTACCTCTTAACTGTTGAGTTATTCTATGATCACGTGCTCATTTGTTACGAGTCCAAGTTGTTGTGAATACCTGTGTAGTTATCACGTGCCTTACATGTCATGTTTCCTTGTAAAGGTTGTTGTATTCCTCTGATCGTAACGTGGTTCCCTTGTTGCCGTGTACTCATACTTTTCAATATAGAATTTCTTGTGATTTAGTTGTTGAATTGTGGTTGATTGATTTATATTATTATATAGTGGGATCGGGTTGCACGCCATAACAGGAGGAATAAGGGAGGATTGATGAGGAGGAATAAGGGTGAATATGATTATTAGGTGGAATCGGATTGCACGCCGCAACAGGAGGAATAAGGGTGGAGTGATATAGAATAATAAGGGTGAATATGTTGATAATGATATATGGTGGGATCGGGTTGAACGCCGCAACATATATCTTATTTATTTTTATTGTAATTGTTACGGAGGAATAAGGGAGAATTGGTGGGATGAGGTTGCACGCCGCAACATATTTTTTGTTACGAAAGAATAAGGGAGGACTCGTGGGATCTGGATGCACGCCGCATCAATATATGTGTTTAGGTATTCCTCTCTGACTATGTAACTTATTCGGTAGTTTTACATTTCACTTAAGGATTTGGTTATAGTTGGATAGTGATACGACCCTTGAGTTATGTATTTATTTCTGCAAATTACTAATTATCAAAGTGAATTTATTATGTTGAGTCATTACCTCCCGCCCTGCTGAATCGTTAGTAAGATAGTATTTTAAAAATGAAAGAACTAACATCATGTTGCCTTGTGTGACTTTAAGTTAGAACCCGCTGATTATTTCTATACTTACCATTTCTACTAGTTGTCNAATCTCTTGAACTTTCTAAGCAGTAATTGGCACGGATATTATATACCGAATAGCACGTGGATGTCGCTATGCGAAGTGAGATGGAAAGTTGTGGGCACAAGGTGCCGTGTGTGTGGAAGAGTTGTTGGAATTATTGGAATCGTATTCTAGAAACACTTGTTCGGTTCCTTTGATATTCTTTTTCCCTACTTGAGCACATTTACACTTAGCCGTATTCCAAACATGTTGTTGTTTGATTTACTTGGTGGATTCTCGTTGCCATTCGTGTTTCTTTTCCTCTTATCGTTACTAATGTTTGCAACTTGATATCTTTCTGCTATCGATATTACTTTAACAGTCCTTTCTTGTTAAATTTGAGTCATATTCCTGCAGGTTATATATATTCGGTAGTGTCTCGACCTGGCCTCGTCACTACTCTACCAAGGTTAGGCTTGATACTTATTGAGTACCACCGTGGTGTACTCATACTACACTTCTGCACATATTTTTGTGCAGAACCAGGTACTTCAGACCGGGTCGATGTTGATATTTATGCTTGGTGTGGTTGGAGACATCAAGGTGTACTTGTTGGACATTCGCAGGATCTGAAGTCACTGTCTAATGTATTTAATCCCATTGTTTCATTTATTTCCGAAGCAGTGATGTATTTATTGTGTAGAACTATTCCTAGAAAGGCTTATGACTTGTACTACCGGTTTTGGGAATTGTAACTTTATAGAGAATTCAATTTCTAATTTGTTAGATTCTATTTATTTATTGTTGTTCAGTATATGTTAGGTTTACCTAGACCCTAAGACTAGGTTCCATCACGATACCCAACAGTGGGGAATTTGGGTCATGACAAGTTGGTATCAGAGCTCTAGGTTCATAGGTGCTACGATTCATAAGCAGGTTTAGTAGAGNCGTTTTCTCAACTTAATCTTCTCAACCTGTCTGAGGTTTTGTTTTACTTACAAAGGAATTGTTATTGTGTTTTAAACTAATAAACTCTATATTAAATGTGATAGTTATTCGATGTTGAATTTTATTTAGAAAATTTTACTTTCCTCACTCAATTGATTTCTAAAACCAAACCTCATATTTCTCACTGATTTCTTATTTGGTCTAAAAACTATAGATTTACTTCATTATATATATATATATATATATATATATATATATATATAGAGAGAGAGAGAGAGAGAGAGAGAGAGAGAGAGAGATAAAATCTCTTGAACTTTCTAAGCAGTAATTGGCACGGATATTATATACCGAATAGCACGTGGATGTCGCTATGCGAAGTGAGATGGAAAGTTGTGGGCACAAGGTGCCGTGTGTGTGGAAGAGTTGTTGGAATTATTGGAATCGTATTCTAGAAACACTTGTTCGGTTCCTTTGATATTCTTTTTCCCTACTTGAGCACATTTACACTTAGCCGTATTCCAAACATGTTGTTGTTTGATTTACTTGGTGGATTCTCGTTGCCATTCGTGTTTCTTTTCCTCTTATCGTTACTAATGTTTGCAACTTGATATCTTTCTGCTATCGATATTACTTTAACAGTCCTTTCTTGTTAAATTTGAGTCATATTCCTGCAGGTTATATATATTCGGTAGTGTCTCGACCTGGCCTCGTCACTACTCTACCAAGGTTAGGCTTGATACTTATTGAGTACCACCGTGGTGTACTCATACTACACTTCTGCACATATTTTTGTGCAGAACCAGGTACTTCAGACCGGGTCGATGTTGATATTTATGCTTGGTGTGGTTGGAGACATCAAGGTGTACTTGTTGGACATTCGCAGGATCTGAAGTCACTGTCTAATGTATTTAATCCCATTGTTTCATTTATTTCCGAAGCAGTGATGTATTTATTGTGTAGAACTATTCCTAGAAAGGCTTATGACTTGTACTACCGGTTTTGGGAATTGTAACTTTATAGAGAATTCAATTTCTAATTTGTTAGATTCTATTTATTTATTGTTGTTCAGTATATGTTAGGTTTACCTAGACCCTAAGACTAGGTTCCATCACGATACCCAACAGTGGGGAATTTGGGTCATGACAAGTTGGTATCAGAGCTCTAGGTTCATAGGTGCTACGATTCATAAGCAGGTTTAGTAGAGTCTTGCGGATCTGTACGAAGACGACCGTACTTATCTTCGAGATGCTGCTGATCGATGCCAAACCTACACCACTATAGAGTAGGGAGGATAGTCGATGTAGTTTTACCCAACAAGGTCGGGATCGATTTTCACAGGGAGTTAATTGATTTAGAGTTAGGTATCTAACTAATCTAGATGCGTGTGTTGTTTCTAATTTCATTTCCAAACATTATTGTGATTGATTGTATTCTAATTTTATACTATTGTATGCTAAGAGTAAGCTAAGTACAATATTTTTGGTGAGAGTTTTCAAGTGTTAAAAAGGCACTAGGGTAGTGACTTCCACTTAGGTGAATATCTAACGGGTATCGAGAATATATGGCAAGCTTATTTTTCTTGGGGTCCTGATATAACCATCACACATACGTTCTCACTCTATACCTGTCGGTAGTTTGAGTGACATTGCCCAATTTGGCTTTCTCAAGTCCAAATGGGTGTTCATGCATTACAAATGGTATTGTCTCAAGTCGGGTATTATTATCTCTAGGTTTACCCTTTAATCAGAGCTATCTATTGAATTCACCTCAATTCCTTATTAGCCTAATTTTCCTACACTTAGTCCCTCTTTCTCAACAAGAGTCTAAGTCATAAAGGCACGAATCAGTGTTTGCAACCACCAACTCTACAATTCAAGCATGAACTAAACTAAATATCACTAACCCATAAACAATTAAGTCCTAAAATTCAAGACTCATTAAATACCCACACTAGGGTTGGGTCACAACCCTAGCTATGGGGTCTAGCTACTCATAATAACAGTAGAAATCAAAGATAAAGAAGAAATATGAGCCATAATATTAAAGTAGAAGATTAAAATCTAAAGTTTGAAGAGAAATCTACTACAAAATTGCCCAAAAAGGGTAAAACCCGTTGTTCACATGCTCTGCTAAACAAAACTTAATCTCAACTTGTCAAAAAGGTCTATTTATACTAAGCTAAAATTTTCGGACAAAAATACCTCTGCTAAGGTTTCGCGGACTTGTAATTCTGATCGCGTCCGTGTTTGGGCTTACGCACTCGCGTAATATTGAGGTTCCCCATATAAGGCTTTACTCAACCCCTTGGTCCTCTAGGTATATAGTGATGAAATTGGGGTAAGGGTAGGATGTTTCTTCTTTCCCGATTACCTTGGATATGTTCTGGTCCATAAGGTTCCCCATATTTATTGGGTACCCCCCCCCCCCCATGATAGAAGCTATGAGAATCGCCCTGGAGATTGGAATGTCACTGTCATGCTGGGACGGATCAAGGCGACTGCAGACAAATGTGCACCACCCTTTGGCTTCAAAGCTAAGGGTGTTTCTGGAAATTGAGACTCCAGGTGTAAGCCAGGCTGGTGTTGTCCCTAGGATGGCTATCACCTCTGCTAGCCATGGCCGGACAACATCATCTAATGTCAACTTCTGTACGTATAGAGTTGCCTCCACATAATCAAACCCATCATATGTATTTAATGTTTTGCCATCGAACCAGATCTTCTTATTTCGTACCTTAGTCACATAGGTGCCTTTTTATGTGGGCAACATTGGCGTAGAATTCCTTGACTAGGTACTCATTTGCTTCCAGCACTTGCTAGTGAAGAATTTCCACCCCATTCTTTCATCAAATTGTCTCTTCACATTCGGGTGGTGAGGGAGAAGGTCTCTTTCTATGAGTTGTCGCTCAAGGGTGAGAGACCTTTGTGGCCACCATTCCTGGAATTTGTGGTAGGCCTTCTCATTCACGAACCTATCTTGCCACATTGCCGGCTTCCTTGATCTAATCAACCCCCTTGATAGGTATCACCTCCTCTCCTGTCATCCGAGACCTCTCGTCATCTACATTGATAGGAGCATATGATGAGGCCGGAGTTGCTGCCGGTGGTGAAGATGGTGCTGAAGTCTACTATCTCCTTTTGAGCCATCAGACGACTCAGATGAGAGGTGAGTTGACTGACGAGGCAGAATGTTTGAGATTGAGCCTCAGGTTGTTGTGCAGAGTCTCCCTCAAAAATCTCCCAGGAAGAGAGGTATTCACTAGTATCCGAGGAGTCAACCTGAGGTCTCACAGGTGAGGCCTTTTTGCTAATAATCTTCTGAGGTGCTAAGGGTGCAATCTGCTTCCCTTTGTCTTGGCCTCGGGAGGATTCTCCCCTCCCTTTTGATTTTTTGGAACCACCACGAGAGAGCACCATTATCTGCAACACACAATCAGTGAAAGATTATTAGTATTATGGTTCAATGAATCCTTAAAGAAGTGCAGAAGAGATGAACACATTGCTTCTCAAAATAGGGGTCCGCGGACCGCAGAAAACTGAGCGCGGCTGCATAAGGGCCATCGCGGACCGCGTAAAAATGGGCATGGCCGTGAAGAGGTTGGACTCAGACTACCAACTCTCTGATCATGGTCTTCCGCGGACTGCAAAATTTTGGACGCAGCCGCGAAAGATCAAACGTGGACCGGGTATAAAAGGATGTGATCGCAGAAGCAATTGCCAAACTCTCTGAAACTCCAGAGCGCGGGCAGCGAAATTTGGGACGTCGCCGCGTAAATTAAAACGCGGACCGCGGATAAGTCACCGCGTACGCGAACATGTAACCATACTCAGCTCTCACTAATTAAGGAACGCGGATCGCGTAAAATGAACCGCGGTCCTCAAAGTTCGAGAAAAACGGGCACCGATGAACATTTCAACCTAGGGTTTTCACTAATGCAAAAATTAGTGCAATTAACAAGCGCAGTTAATAACCCTATTCCCCATTAGGCAAGTAAATATCACCCACATAAATTTAAGCATCAGTTAAGCATGATTTTTATATTGTGGCATGTATTAAACCCTAACTAAAAAGAAAAAGTAAAACTAAGAGAAAAGAAGATCAAAAGATAAAATCAATCCAAGGATTTGAGCATACTAGTTGTGAAATTTAGAGGAAATTGGACTCTTGATTATTGTGAGATGATTTTGAGAGCCAAAAGTATGGTGTAAGTCTGAGGTTCGAAAAGTGTAAAAGTCCAAGGGACTTTCTATTTATACTAAACTCAATGGATCCCACAGACTTACATGAGCACGGTCCATGGAATTCCACCGCGTTCTGCGGAATTCTACCGCGGTCCGCGCTTTTTACCTCTATGAATGACTGCTTCAAATTCCAGGGCACGATCCGTGGAAAACTAGGCGCGGCCACGAAAGTTACTGCGGTCCGCAAAATTATGAACGTGGATGCAAACACAACTTCAGAGAGTTGATATTTTGGGCTTTTCAAGTACGCGTCTGCGATCAAAATATGCCACCGCAAAATGCCAACACGGACCGTGAAATTTTGGGCGCGATCCATGAAATTCCCCACACTTAGGAAAATTTTTCCAGCCAAAGTCCTACACAAACTTCACAACCAGTTAGTCCAAAACAAAGCCTAAACTAAGAAGAAAATCAAAAAGAAAGAAAAACACATGGGTTGCCTCCCAAGAAGCGCCTGATTTAACGTCGCGGCACGATGCATGTTACCATCATCATGTGAAATTGATCAAGGCCACCACGTGGTTGTCATCAAACTTGCCAAGGTAGTATTCACTCGGTGCCCATTAACTCTGAATATTTCACCATTTTTGTTTTTCAAATCAAGAGCACCAAAAGGAGTTACATGCACCACTTCAAAAAGGCCACTCCATTTTGACTTGAGCTTTCCCGGAAACAGTGGTAACCAAGAGTTGAATAGAAGAACCAAGTCACCCTCCTTGAATTCCTTGGTCCGGGCATATTTGTCATATAAGTACTTTATCTTGTCCTTATACAAGAACGAGCTGGAATAGGCATGAAACCGGAACTCATCAAGTTCATTTAGTTGCTCTACCCAGAGATTTGCAGCGACATCCCATTCAAGGTTTAACTTCTTCAGCGCCCACATGGCATTGTTCTCTAGCTCATCTGGAAGGTGTCATGCTTTCCCAAATACCAACCGATACGGAGACATACCAATTGGAATCTTGTACGCAGTTCTATAAGCCCACAAAGCATCGTCAAGTTTCCTTGACCAATCCGTCCGGTTTGCATTGATAATTTTTTATAATATACTCTTTATCTCCCTGTTGGAGACCTCAACTTGTCCACTAGCCTGGGGATGATAAGGGTTTGACACTTTATAATTGACACCATACTTGGAAAGTAAAGTATCTAAGGCCTCGTTACAAAAATGATAACCCCCATCACTGATGATCGCCCTGGGAGTGCCAAACCTTGTGAAGATATTTTTCTTTAATAACGCCACCACACTCCGTGCCTCATTATTGGGAGAAGCCACAACTTCAACCCACTTGAAAACATAATCAACATCAAACAGAATGTAAGTGTTACCACATGAACTCACAAAAGGCCCCATGAAGTCGATGCCCCACACGTCAAAAATATCAATCTCAAGAATAGTGGTAAAAGGCATTTCATCCTTCTTGGAAATTCCACCAGCTCTTTGGCACTCATCACACCTCTTAACAAGCTCACTAGATTCTTTATACAA
Organism: Nicotiana knightiana; assembly: GCA_005239525.1. Taxonomy (NCBI): domain Eukaryota; kingdom Viridiplantae; phylum Streptophyta; class Magnoliopsida; order Solanales; family Solanaceae; genus Nicotiana; species Nicotiana knightiana. The sequence goes on from ML381417.1 coordinate 33,178, forward strand.
GGTAGGCCAATAAAATCCACATCTAAGGACCTTTGTAGCAGTTCTCGCCCCACCATGATGACCATCGTAGGGCGAGGAATTACAAGCATCAAGAATACTCATTTGCTCCTCTTCCGAAACATATCTCCGGACCACACCATCATTACAAATCATGAAAAGGTATGGCTCGTCCAAATAATAATCCAAGTTGTCCCGTTTAAGCTTCTTCCTTTGGTTAGAAGAGAGCTCACTCGGTACAATACCGGTCACCAGAAAGTTAGCCACATTGGCGAACCAAGGCATACCATTCAAAGACACGGAGATGAGTTGTTCATCCGGAAATGAATCATTAATTTCGAGGCCATCATGGGGCCTCCCCTCCTCCTCTAAGCGGGACAAATGGTCTGCTACCTGATTCTCACTCCCTTTTCAATCAATAATTTCAAGGTCAAACTCTTGAAGCAGAAGAACTCATCTCATCAACCTAGACTTAGCGTCATTTTTGGTCATCAAGTAACAGTGTGCCGCGTGATCGGTATGCACAATCACTTTGGCACCCATGAGATATGGATTGAACTTTCCATAGAGAAGACAATGGCTAGTAACTCTTTCCCAGTCACCGTATAATTGACTTGGGCTTCATTCATCATTTTGCTTGCATAATAGACCGGATGAAATATCTTGTTGATCATTTGCCCGAGAACCGCTCCTACCGCAACGTCAATAGCATTGCACATGAGCTCAAATGGTAAGCTCCAATTGGGTGTGGTAATGATGGGATTGGTAGTCAATTTATACTTGAGAATCTAAAAAGCTTTCATGCAATCTTCATTGAACACAAACTTTGCATCCTTTTCTAGAAGCTTGCACAAGGGGTTCACCACTCTCGGAAAATCCTTGATGAACCTTCGGTAGAACCCTGCGTGCCCAAGAAAGCTCCTAACTCCCTTGACGGAAGTAGGAGGATGGAGTATTGAAATAACTTCAATCTTCGCCTTGTCCACTTCAATACCGTTCTTTGAGATCTTATGGCCGAGGACTATGCCCTCCTCGACCATAAAGTGGCATTTTTCCCAATTAAGCACTAGGTTGGTCTCTTCACATCGGGCTAACACTTTGTCAAGAATATCCAAGCATTCTTCAAATGAGTCACCCACAACACTAAAATCATCCATAAACACTTCGAGGAAATCCTCCACCATATCCGTAAATATTTCCATCATACACTGTTGAAAGGTAGTGGGTGCATTACGCAAACCAAACGACATCCATGAGAATGCAAATGTGTCATACGGACATGTGAAGGTGGTTTTCTGTTGGTCTTCCAGTGCAATGAGAATCTGGTTGTACCCTGAGTACCCATCCAAAAAGCAATAGTAGGCATGCTCCGCAAGTCTATCCAACATTTGATCAAGAAAGGGCAATGGAAAATGGTCTTTGCGGGTCACTTTGTTCAGCTTTCGGTAATCCATCCATACCCTCCATCCGGTCACAGTCCTAGTGGGGATAGACTCATTTTTCTTATTTGTGACCATAGCCATAGCCCTTTCTTTGGCACACATTGTATCGGTGAAGTCCATGAACTATCCAAAATGGGGTACACAACCCCTACATCAAGCCACTTGATACTTTCCTTCTTGATGACCTCTTGCATAGCCTCGTTCAACCGCCTTTGATGTTCCACGGAGGGTTTGGCATCATCCTCTAGTATAATTTTGTGCATGCAAAAGGCGGGGCTTATACCCCGAATGTCCGCCAAAGTCCATCCAATTGCCTTTTTCCTTCTTTGAAGCACCGCAAGGGTGGATTTTACTTGCACTTTAGTTAATCATGCAGATGGATAATAGGTAATGTAGAAGAAGGGCCTAAGAATTCATACCTGAGATGCGAAGGAAAAGGCTTCAACTCCAATGTTGGTGGCTCCTCGATTGAGGGCTTTGTTGATGCAGTCTTCCAATTTTCCAATTCCAAGTAAAGTTTACGGGGCCCATATGAGTAGGAACTCATTCCTTGCAAGGCATTTGCACATTCAATCAAGCCTTCCTTTTCATCATCCTCATGGTTTAACAACACAAATTCCATAAGGTCTTCCACATTGCTCATGGAACTCGTGTCATCAACTATCACCTCTGTCACAAGATCCACAAAAGAGCAAACTTCATTGCTATTTGGTTGCCTCATTGATTTGCACACGTGGAATACAACGTTTTCATCGCCCACCCGGAAGGTGAGCTCCTCTTCTTCCACATCAACCAACGCCTTCCCTGTTTCTAGGAAAGGTATCCCCAATATTATAGGCATCTCATAGTCAACTTTGCAGTCAAGAATCACAAAATCTGCGGGAAAAATGAACTTGTCGACCCAGACTAGAACATCATCAATAATACCAAGCGGCCTTTTCGTTGTCCGATCCGCCATTTGCAATCTCATGGAGGTAGCTCTCTGTTGACCAATACCCAATGTCTTGAATACGAAATATGGCATCAAATTTATACTTGCTCCCAAATTACACAAGCCTTTTGCAAAATCAGCACTACAAATGGTGCATGGAATTGTAAAGGCACCTAGATCTTCAAGCTTTGGAGACATCGAGTGCACAATGACACTCACTTGATGAGTCATTTTTATCGTCTCACAATTCATAGATATCTTCTTAGTTACAAAGTCTTTCATGAACTTGTCATATCCCGGCATTTTCTCTAGAGCTTCCACCAATGGCACATTGATTGACAAATTTTTCATCATCTTAATAAAGTTCTTGAATTTATTTTTGTTATTTTCTTGGAAAACCTTTGAGGATACGGTGGAGGAGGCCTTGGCAAAGGTGCCTTGGTTTTTGGCACTACCGTTTTCGATATGTCTATCACGTGTTCCCTAGATGGGTTCACATCATTTTGAGTCTCCTCTAAGTTGTCATCAAAATCGATCCTCACTTCATCATTCACATTCTCATCATTGGCTTGAATCTCATCATCTTCTTGCAACACAACATCATCACTCACAATCTTCTTTGGATTAGAGGAACTTGCAACTCCACCTCTACCTCTTCTTGTGGTCACCGCCATAGTATGGCCTGTATTGTTCCCTCCCTTCGGGTTTACTACTGTATCACTTGGTAATGACCCCTTAGGGCGAGTATTAAATGCTTGAGAAATTTGACCCATTTGTACTTCCAAGTTGCGGATTGAGGTGGTTTGGGAAGCTATTTGGGCATCAGAGTCTGCATTCCTTTTCATCATTTGTTTGAACATTTCTCTATCCACCCCATCTCATTGTTTGAAGAAATTTTCCCTTGAGACGGATATGGAGGCGGATTGTTGGGTTTTTGATACATCGGGGGCCTTTGAAAGCCCGACCCCCGGTTGCCTTGGTTATTATTATTCCAACCCCCTTTGTTTTCATTACCTTCCCAATTGTTATTGTTGTTCCCCCAATTCTAATTGTTGTTCCGCCAATTGTTCGAGTTGTTGTTGTTTCCATTGTTCCAATTCCCTTTTCCTTGGTTGCCTTAGTTTTGATTGTTCCCTTGAGATCTCCATTGTTGATTTGGAGCATTGCTCCGTTGACCTTGGTAGTTATTGGCATATAAAACTTCCTCACTTTGGTCATCATAAGAATCGTCTTGCTTGTAACCACTGCCACTTTGCTCATATTGATCTTGATTGTTTTGCACTTGTTGACCATGTTGTCTCCTCTTGTTGACCATGACATTTACCCCTTCCATGGCATTGACTTTCTTTGGCCCCTGAACATGCTGAAGTTGAGCCTATGCTGACTGATTCATAGTAGTAGTCAACTCTGTTATGGCTTGTCCTTGGTCATGAAATTCCTTGTAACGATGGATGACATTAGGATCACCTTGAGGAACGTTTGCCCGACTTTGACAAGCTGAGGAGGTGTCAGCCATCTCATCTAGTATATCACATGCATCGCCATAAGGCACTTTCATGAAATTACCCTTGCTAGCTGATTCACTACGCATTGGTTGGTTGTGTTGATACCCCTATAAAATGTTTGTTGGATCATTGCTTCAGTCATATCATTGTTGAGGCATTCTTTTACCATTGTCCAGCATCGCTCCCAGGTTTCATGTAAGGGTACATTTGGCTCTTGTTTAAAGGCTAAGATTTCATCCCCTAATGTTGCCATATGACCCGAAGAGGAAAACTTTGCTATGAACTTATTAGCTAACTCATCCCAAATGGTGATGGAATAGTTGGGTAGCCTCTCGAGCCAATCCAAAGCTTTCCCTCTAAGTGAAAATGGGAAAAGCCTCAATCTTAGAGCATCCTCCGACATATTCGTCTGCTTGCTCCCCCAGCATGTGTCTACAAAACCCTTTAGATGCTTGTATGCGTTTTGATGAGGAGCTCCAGTGAAGAAACCCCTTTGCTCCAATAGATTCAGCATGACGTTGGTTATTTGAAAATTGCCCGCCCGAATCCGGGGCGGTACAATTGCACTTGCGTAACCTTCATTGGTAGAACCCATTGTGCTGCCCTTGGAGGAGGTAGGGGAGGGTTTGGAACGTTGTCATTAGCCCGGTGGCCTCTTCTTTGGACTTGAGGTTCTAGATTAACCTCATCTGCATCATTGCCATCTACCCCCTCCCACAGAGGAATATTTCCGAGAGCATCATTAAGAGCCATTTGGTACCTAAAGCAATTGACACATAAAAGTTAGAAAAAACGGAAGGAAAGAAAAATAAAACACACAAATAGTTAGCTAAAACCGTCTAACTCCCTGACAACGGTGCCAAAAATTGATCGGTGTCAAACCTACACCATTATAGAGTAGCGAGTATGGTCGATGCATTTTTACCCAACAAGGTCGGGATCGATTTCCACACGGAGTTAACTGATTTAGAGTTATATATCTAACTAATCTAGATGCGTGTGTTGTTTGTAATTGCACTTCCAACATTGTTGTGATTGATTCTGTTCTAATTTTATACTATTGTATGATAAGAGTAAGCTAAGTACAATATTTTTGGTGAGAGTTTTCAAGTGTTAAAAAGGCACTAGGGTAGTGAATTCCACCTAGGTGAATATTTAAAGGGTATCGAGAATCTAGGGCAAGCTTGTTTTGCTTGGGTCATGATATAACCACCACACATAAGTGCTCACTCTATACCTCTCGGTAGTTTGAGCGACTTTGCCCAATTTGACTTTCTCAAGTCCAAATGGGTGTTCATGCATTACAAATGATATTGTCTTAAGTCGGGTATTACTATCTCTGGGTTTAGCCCTTCAATCAGAGCTATCTATCTATTAAATTCACCCCAATTCCTTGTTAGCCTAATTTTCCTAGACTTAGTCCCTATTTTTCAAGAACAGCTTAAGTCATAAAGGAACGAATCAGTGTTCACAACCACCAATTCTACAATTCAAGCATGAATTAAGCTAAATATCACTAACCCATAAACAATTAAGGCCCAAAAATACAAGACCCATTACCCACACTAGGGTTGGGTCACAACCCTAGCTATGGGATCTAGCTACTCATAATAACAACAAAATAAAAGATAAAGAAGAAATATGAGCCATACTATTAAAGTAGAAGATTAAAATATAAAGTTTGAAGAGAAATCTACTACAAAATTTCCCAAAAAGGGTAAAAATCGCCGTTCACATGCTCTGCTAAACAAAACTTAACCTAAAATTGTCAAAAATGTCTATTTATACTAAGCTGAAATTTTCGGACAAAAATACCCCTACGGAGGTTTCACGGACGCGTAATTCTGACTGCGTCCGCATTTGGGCTTACACGGCCACATAATATTAAGCACGGTCCATGTTTATTCACACTTGAGACTGTGTTGGACCATGTTTTGCGGACCGCGTGTTTTCCACCGCGTCCGCGTGAGCTTCCTTCACGACCACGTAATTTTGACGCGGACTGCCTTCTTCAATTATGCACACTTTGCGAAGTGTCTGAACTTTGACAAATGCTCTCAGCAGAATTCTAACCCCGGTCGCGCTAGTAATTTTGTGGCCGCCTCTTTCTAACGTGGTCAGCGTGGTTTTTATGCTCAAAACAGCGTCTCTGAATCTCTAGTTCACGGGCCGCGTAATAATGGCCGCCTCAGCGTTGATAATTTTGCGGTCGCCCTTTTCCATCGCGGTCCGTGTTCAACAGCTTTTGGTCCAGACTTGGTTTTTGTTCAAGTTGACTCCTTTATGAGTTGGTTATGTCTTCTTTGGCTCATTTCGAACAAAACCCTGCAAGAAAGCACATTAAGTTAGTTTCTGAGAATACCTTCACGCATTTTTTACCCAAAACCTAAGTAAAAGAGATCAAATAACAGGCTAAAACCCTACTTACCAGCTACGGAAACTATTAAGAAATTTCACCTCTTTCATTCCTTATCGTGCGGCATTGATTCCACTCGAAGCATATATCATATGTCCCTTTTTTGCCTTCACTCATGTATCATATTGCGCACTCGATATCAGCTATGCTCCAATTGTTCTTGATGTGGTGGATGGAGTACGAGGGAGTCAGGGATGCTCAAACATTGTCTCAGCGTGTCGTCCAGACTAAGAAGACAGAGGTATTGAGAGGCTCTTCGGTTTTTCACATGGGGGTGCAGCGGGTTCTGGCATTTGATTGATTAGTTTGAGCTTGGGAAGGTTTAATTGGTTAACTAGTGGTCGCGATCGTGGTAAGGTCACGAGGTGGATGTTGACTTGGGGATCGTTGATGGTATTGGAGACTATTTTGTTCGCATGAGGTTTCTACTCCGTGGAAGATGCATTTTTTATCATTCAAGCCACTAGAGGGAGCAAGTTTGATTGTCACGAGAATGGACGTGCGCTTAGTAGATGACTATGAGTACATTGTGATTGTGTTGTACGAGTTGTGAATGGTAGTTTTGTGGATCACCGGATGTTGTTTTCTATGGCTTCGCGCCAAGTAGGAGATTCCACTAGTGGCAGTCAGATTGCAGAGTTAGGTGTTACATCAGTTTGGGCCGGAGATGTGTATATATATTTATGGTATTGGGAGTTTCCCCGAAATTTGCATATGATTGAGATATGAGATCTTGCATGGGATGATATTGGAGCTTGCGGTGTTTCTACGTCATTAATAGGTCTGCAATTCAGTATTCAAGGGAAGTCGGAGAAACAAATTCATATTCACAGGAGGTCTATTCAGCGTGGGCATCTTGGTTGCGGCATTACGGGGTGCTTCAGAGGAAATACAGTGGTTTATGAGCTTCTGGGTTGCGCGGTTCGTGCTATGATTTTTTGCATTGGTCTTTGGTTGGGATCATTGTGTATCGACAGGGAGGATTGTTATCCCAGAGGAAGGACGAAGAATATTCAAATAAATGGGTCACCTTTGTGGTGTTGGGTCAGCATAACAATGGAAGCAAGTGGTTCTTTTTGAATGGGAATTCCCTACCGGCATCTATGGCAGCACTTTTTGGTTGGACAGTTTGTTTGATTCGGTTGAGTTGGGTAGATGTGGTTCTGATGGCTTAGTTGCATACGAACGGATCTCGGAGGGTTCTCGATGGTTTCGGCAATGCCTTGAGTCGGCTGACTGCTATGGACATTAGGAATATGTTGTACATTATGGTTTTCTCCTGGAGGGATATCAGAAGTTAATAGAAGGTTGGTATTATTAGATATCATACGTGAAGAATGTGAATTTTAGGAAAGACCCTTGAGTTTTGGTTTGCGGGTGCGTGGCTAGTGGCATGGTGATTATTGGGTTTTGAGGTTTAGGATTTGTTACGCGGCTGGAAAAAAAATCTATATGGGTGCTTCAGTGAGATAATGGGGGTGTGAGTGATGTATCAGTCATTCGATTAGTGTAGTTGAGTTCGGGTATGGAGATTTCGGTATTCCTGATGATTTGGGGCTAAATATCCTCATATGCGGCTATTTCTTGTTTGTGGATTGTGAAGGTATGTTGAGAATGGGATAATTGATAGCATACATTATCTATAGGTTGAAATGAACTTTTGTAAGGATATTCATCTAATTGGGAAGAATCAGGATTTGGTTGGGAATTGTTCAAAATCTCCACGGGAATGTGTATTTTATATCAGGTCAGGATTGGGTACTCTTGTGAGCTTGAGATCATGGTTATGTTACCAGGAAAAATGGATGTTATTTGTGCCCCTGGTCTATGTTATGGGCTACTCTCTTACGATGTGATGGGCTTTGGGGTTGTATGACTACTCTCAACGCATGTTGTAATTCTTTTCAGGCCTCTTGGCGATATGGGCAAAATAGCCCTCATGATGTTGATTTGCTCACTGCACCTTAGTATTGCTTGGTTTCTTCAATGTTTTATTATTTCTCTTCATTTTCCCATAATTTTACTTGTGTACTCTATTGTGCTTGACATCAATATTCATGTGATCAGTGAAACCGAGCACTTTGGCTTGATGAGTATTTGGGAGCGGGCTGTACGCCGCAACGGATGTTATGTGGGATACTCTTTCCTTATATTTATATTGTGCTTTATTTCCCTCTGTGGGATAAGTTGATGAAACTGTACTTTATCATTATATATGTTGCACTTGTTAGATAATCCTCATACCTTGCTTTCCTTTTATTTTTTCTCATGTCTGGGTTATTGCTTGTTAGGTGTACGGACCCTGTAGGTGAGAATATGTGTGGTCTCGTGATGAGTTGTTAGTTGGGCTATTGGTATTTTCTGAGAAGAGGTTCTTAGACCTGATGTTTGCACTATTGTACTGGGGTGAGGAGTGGTTGGAAGGATGATATTTTCGCTCAGATTTGTGCAATGACTCTTGAGGGATAGGAGATGGGTGGTTGCAGGTTTCTGCATGTTTCTTGTGTCATGGTCAACGTCGTGGAAGTCCAGAACAAGTTTTATTCAATGTGAAGTATAATGCTGGCATCCATAGTGTTATTGGGCAACGATGATGATCAGAGGGTATTACTATGGGCATCTGAGTTGTGTGGAACATCGTGTGATTGTGCTCTAGGTTGGAATTGTGGCTCGATTCAGCTTGATCAGGTTTATACAGTGTGATAATGCGAGATTTGGGTCCTATGATAAATTTCAGATGTGGAGATTTGGGTTCTGTCATAAGGTTATGGACTAAGGATGAAGTTAGGTCTTCAGTTAAATTGCATTTCAGTCCTATATAGGTTTGGATGATGGGGAATCACCCCCGGGTGTATGTATGGTGAGCTCATGCAGTCGTTTGATGGCTTGGGAACGACTCTGAGCATGTTCGAGGGCGAACATATGTTTAAGTGGGGGAGGATGTAACGAGCCGACTGGTCTTTTTGAGCGATTGCGTCCAGTTTGGCAGTTTGAGGTCACGAGTAGCTTTACTCAGTGTATTATAACTTGTGTGCATCGTCGGTTCAGATTTTGGAGAGGGTCGGAAAGGGTTTTAGGAGTGGCTCTCATTTTAGAAGTCTGAAGTTGAAGGAATTGACCCAGGGTTTGACTTTTGAGTATCACACCTCGGATCGGAGTTTCGAAGGTTTCGATAGTTCTGAATAATGATTTTGGATTTGAGCGTACACCCGGAATTTCATTTGGATATTTCAAAAAGGTTTCGGCATCATTTGGCGGAAGTTGGCAATTCAAAGGTTTAGAATATTCCTAAATTTGACCATGATTTGACTTTAAGGCTATTGGGTCCAGATTGTGGTTTTGGAATTTGGAATAGGTCCGTTTTGTCAGTTGGAACTTGCCTACAAAAATTGGTGTCGTTTGGAGTTGATTTGATGTGGTTCGGACACTTGGTTGCAATTCTAGAAGTTCTTGAAGTTTAGTTTGATATTCATGCGCTTTGGCGTCCGATTCATGATTTTAGAAGTTATTTTAACGATTTGAGCACGCGAGCGAGTTCGTGTTGTGTTTCTGGACCGGGGTGCATGATTGGCTTGGAGCCTCAAGGGCTCGGGTGAGATTCAGATTGGTTTCGGAAGGATTTCTTTCATAATCTTTGATTTTTTGTTCTGGTGTCATCGCATTTACGATGTTTATGTTGAAAATACGACTATCGCAATTGCAAAGCAGCCTCGTATTTGCAAAACTGAGCTTCTGAGGGAAGGACTCGCATTTGCGAGGAATTTGCCACTTTTGCGAGGCCTGTTGAGTTTGCATTTGCGGACTCAGCATTGCATTTGCGATAAAGGCCTGAGTTGAGTTTGTTTGCATTTGCGACAGTTTGGTCGCATTTGTGAAGGCAGCAGGGAATTACATTCTTCGCTTTTGTGATAATTTGTTCACATTTGCGGGGTCGCACTTGCGAACCCCTTATCGCAAATGCGACATCTACAGCCTGTTAAGTGCTGAGAATTCCGAGTTTTTGCTTCATTTTCCATATTTTTGAACTCTAGCTTCGAGGTGAGGCGATTTTGTGAAGAGATTTTCATACCAAGTCATTGGGTAAGTATCTTTAATCAATTTCCAACTATATTTCATGAATTTATACAAGATTCAACATCAAATTCATGAGAATCGAAAGGAAAATTTGGGAAAATTTGTAAAATATTTCAAAATGTAAAAATCATGATTTGAAGGACAAATTAGTATCGAAACTTGATAATTTTTGTATTGTTGAACTCGTATCGGAATGGGTATTCGGGTTTTGTAAATTTTATCGGGTTTCGAGGTGCGGGCCCGATCACGCTCAACTATGTTTAATAAAAGACTAAGCGGGCGTTGCAAATATAATCCGGGGTATTATGCCCAGAGTCTATCACACAGGGAGTTAACGTATCAAGCAAGCTTTCAGAATACTAAATTGTCACTTGGTGTTGTTTAAACTACTACAACTGAATGAAAATATTAAAACTAAAGATTAACTACAATAAGGTGTAAACAATTGTAATAAAGATCTAAAGTTATGGTTTCCCCCGTCGGTGAACTTCCTTCTCGGATACTTCTTATAGTTTGATTAGTTGTCTCTATCAATCATGAATACTCTATCTACCATAAATCTCTCTCAAGTAATTATGATAATTTACTAGACGCACTCTCTCAAGTTACGCTAGCTAGATTGCATTACAGTTCACTTTAGATTGCACCCGAGGTATCGTTATCTCTAATCCAACCTCTAAACCCTCGGTTATGACTTTCGTCTATACTCCGGGAGTGATGTTGTTCAAACAACTACCTAAATATGCACTCTCTCTCAAGTAGATACATAATAAATAGGAACAGCTAATTGATGGCCATTCAATTAACTACAACAAGAACGTAGTTGAACAAATAGAGATTAATCAAACAATCAGAACTATATTAATACACAATAAGTTCATCCCACAATGGGTTCCACCAAAACCCTAGGTTAAAGAAATTGGCTAAACATGTTCATAAGAATCAAATCCAAAATAACTTGCATAATTAAACTACAAAGTAATGAATAAAAGTTGTACAAATCGATGTTTTACTACTCCTCAATGGCTTCCTCCCTTTCAAGTTGTGTTTTTGGGTCTATTTATATGTTTGGGATAAACCCTAAACGTGTAGGAGACTTCTATTCCAACCGGGAAACACTTAAACTCTTCAAANTACATACAAAGTTTATTTTTATCATTAACGCACATAAACTGTAAGGAATATAACGTGTTAAACCATGAATTCTAGCCTCGCATCAATACCCCACACTTAAACATTTGCTCGTCCTCGAGCAATCAAACTACACTCATGTATACAACTTATTAAGCGAATCCCTTAACATGTTATACCAAGAATTTTTAAAATATTTCAATCAAAGAGGTGTGACATCCTCGCCTCAATAGTCGACTCACATATACCATGCTTTATTCACAATCCACTCACTACTCTAACATAGAGGTCAACAACATTACCTTTCCTTCATGAATCATGTGCCCTCACCAAATCAAAGAGCTAGTTCCTCACACAATAAAATTTAAGAACACTTAGGAACTCAAGATAGAAAGAATTCACTCGCTCTCAGAAATAATATTCATATGCCACAAAAGATGCACCATAGGCTTGCCCGTAGTGTACTACTCTACTAATCGAGCTCATTCAGTCTAGGATCAAGTAGGACTTTATTTGGTTGTAATGTAGGCTGCGGGACGGGTAGGATACATTTGGATATAAGAGTGACTACACCTCCCTAAGCACTTTAATACATATACTTTAGCGCTCAACCTCAAACTTATATTAAGCCAAACTCCACCTTCACATCAATGTTATTACCCCATACTTCTTTAAGCACAATTACATCAAGAGTCACCACATATATTTTTCTTTCACAACAATACAATTGTTTATTTTACTTATTTATTTATTTTCTTTTTTTTTCTTTTTTTTTTCTCAAGTGACTCTTACTTTTCAAAACACTGCACCTTTCTCCTTATTTCAAATATTCCCCTCACAAATTAACCTACCACCCCACACTTTAATTTTTCCATATTTCATCACATTTCCAGTGCTTACGAGAGGTGACAAGGTTCAAATATATGATCGATTCAAACAAAGGGGTATGGCTTGTAATGTGGTTGCCAAAGAAAAAGGATTATAGGCTCAAAGGGGTTAACTACGATACATAACAATTAGGTGGGTAAAATATATATAGCTGGCTCAACAAAGAAATGCCTATATCACTTCCAAGACTGAACAAAACTTCTATTTCGCTTTGCACACACACGGGGCAAGTTCTAGACATCAAATGTAATGCACAGAATAGCATACAAACCTCACACACACTTAGCACATAACTCACTCAGGATTGGATCTATCACGACACTCCAGTCAAAGCAGTTAAGCAAATCTTAAGAATTCCTGATTTAAGGTATTTATCCTGGAGTCAAAAAATTGAGCCTAAGCGTCACAACCAAAGTACTGACTATTCTCAAGGCATTAGCACGTTTCGAGATATTGCTACTATTAAGCCCTCAACCATGTGATTCCTACTCCTAAAAATTAAAAACTATCTATACCCGGTTCAATTAAAAACCCTTGGAAAAGAACCGTGGTCCAAAGAAAAACCAAGGGGGATTTACTACACTTCCTAAAAAAAATCTTTTTGGTATTTTTTTAGACTTATTTCCCTCAAGAAAATTGTCTAATAGATCCATCGTCGGGAAAAACTTAATTAATTTTTATTTTTTTTTATTTTTTATTTTTGTAAAAAGATAAATTATTCCATTAATCTAACATAACTAAAATAGCATAGAAAGTCACCAGACAATCTCCTCACCCCACACTTAAAATTGTGCATTGTCCCCAATGCGCACCCATACATACAAGAGGGTAAAAAAAATCTCTGGTAGGCCAAAGGCCGAAGCACTAGCATCTCATGGGGTACTCAGGCTTCTCCCAGGCCTGGTTCTTCATGCGGGTACCTCAAATTTAGTTCCAACCATCTGGTTTGTTGTTGCATCCTACTAGTGGCTTTCCTTTCCATGCTCCTAAAAAAAATTGACACTACAAAAATAATACAATTAGAAAAAATAAAATAAAAGAAAGCAGTAAAGCTGGGTTGCCTCCCAACAAGCGCTTGATTTAACGTCGCGGCACGAC